>RJWJ010009937.1:0-48545 GCA_004363605.1 Indri indri | reverse complement strand
TTGTCATAAAAAATAAAAAGATAAAATATGGATAGAGTTATTGTTACTTTTCAAAGAATATATTTAAGATTTCTATTAATGTCCTAGTTTTTATCTTACATATTGTATCATATACAATATCATAATTTATAATTTTTGTCTTACCTCTTATATCATATATATTTATCTTATAAATTATATGTAATATATATTAGATATTACATATATAAGATTTGCTATAGTTAGTATAAAAGCAAATAAAATTAATTGATTTGAATATTACTATGTTCTTACTTAAGATATTTATGGCTTTTTCATAGGATATTGAAAGATTCCAGTGAAAATACTGTAAATCCTTAGATTCAGAGAGATCTAGCTCATCTAGCTTTAAGTCCTGTTCTGCCACGTGTAACCTGAGAGATTTTGAATCAGAAATTTAGTATCTGTGAAGCTCTAATTTCCCTTCGACAATGTGGAAATAATCATATACAATTGTGATAACTATCATATGATGCTATAAAATGAGATTATATGTATCAAGCACCTGGAACAATGTCCAATAATTAATAGTTTTATAATAATTATAAGTGCCTGTCAATTAATAATTGTTAAAATACATGTGTGTATGTGTATGTATATTATATTGAGGCTGTACTGAATCCTATGGCTCCTATCACAAACATTTCTGCTGACATGCCATATAAAAAACACACTTAGGGCCGGGCGCGGTGGCTCACGCCTGTAATCCTACCACTCTGGGAGGCCGAGGCGGGAGAATTGCTTGAACTCAGGAGTTCGAGACCAGCCTGAGCAAGAGTGAGACCCCGTCTCTACTATAAATAGAAAGAAATTAGCCAAACAACTAAAAATAGAAAAAATTAGCCGGGCACCAGTGGTGCGTACCTATAGTCCCAGCTACCTGGGATGCTGAGGCAGGAGGATCGCTTGAGCCCAGGAGTTTGAGGTTGCTGTGAGCTAGGCTGACGCCACGGCACTCTAGCCCGGGCAACACAGTGAGACTCTGTCTCAAAAAAAAAAAAAAAGCACACTTAGATACAGACATTTGCACAAGTATCTGGCAATGGCATATGAAATGTAAAATACACTTGTGTTTAAGTTCATGTTTCTAATCCTCAAATAATATTAGCTACTTTTGAATATTGTTTTTCTTTTAATACGATGTTATTCAAAATGGGCTATTAGAACAGTAGGTCACATGCTTTGTTTAAAAACTAAAGGAGTTACCATAACAAAATTACAAAGAAAGAAAAATACGTTGCATGTGGTATACTACCTTTAGGGATTCAGTCTCATATACAAGAGCCTAAGAATTCCTGTTTTAAAGAAACTTTTCAACCTGTACTTCAAACAAAAGGCTACTAAGATTATTTTTTTAACTGAACCACTTTTTTCAGATGTATTGATCAACAGTGTGCTTAAGAAATGTTCCACTGGGAAACTGTATTAAATAGTGATGTTTCAATGCATGAAAAATTAACATTAAATCATAGGTCAAACTGGAATGTGATACTAGAGATCTAATTTGGAAGAAATTGCATAGCAGCCAAAACCCCAGATATGACGACAGAGAAAGGATCTCTGCTTAGATTACAGAATGTAATAAAATAAGGTCTGATAATGAGGTAATTAAATTTGGCAACTAGGGATATCAAAAAGACAACTAAAAATAAAATATGGAAAGAGTAAGAATGAAGCAGAGCAAATACTGTTTTGAGAATAGAAAGAGTTAAGGATTTTACTAGTAAATCCCTTAGCAGTTTTTAACACATCAGTCCCCTTATATGTAAAATAAGGGATTAGACAATTTGTCCTTTACCAGATTCTTTCAAGCACTTAAACTTGTAATTCTCATATAATGAAGAGAATGAAAGATATTCTCCTCCAGTATTTCCCCAAATATTTACAGATTGCATGATATTTTTTTCTATTTATGAATGACTTTAATAAATGCTATTAAACTTGAATGTAATCAATGCTATTAAAGTCTCTGTTTTTAAAATAAAGAGTGTATGTACTGAGTGACAGAACGGAAGGAAGGAAGGGGAAGGAGGAAGGGAGAGAGAGAGGGGGAAAGGAAGAAAAGGCAGAGAAGGAAGAAAGGAAGGAAGGAAAGAAAAAAAGAGATTGGGAGAGGAGAGAGGAAGAGAGAGAATGAAGGAAAAAACTTGTCAAAAATTTCACAGCTGGAAAGTTGTTACTTGAGTTGTAATTTCGTGTTTCTTCTTCTATGCCACATTTGTTCCTGTCAACTTATTTCATGGATCAGAAATGTTAAGGGAGTGCCTGGTATAGAAGAGAGGAACCTTTTAATTTCAGTGACATTTCATCTGTTACTATATAAATAGTTATCCTGAATATATTAATATAATACTCTGAAGAAAATTTTGTTTTATTATAATTAAAGGAAGGTTAAGTTGTTTTTATTACATTATCAAATTACAAAAAAATCTTTGATTGTTTAACTGCATATATGACTTGATTTCAAAAGATATTTCAAATTTGGTGAAACTTGAACAAAATTGAGCTCTTCATCTGATGAGAGATTTGATCTAAGAGAGATTGTCTTTTTTAATAGCACAGTGTATTTTTCTCAAGGATCGCTTATTATAACATAGATATTACTGAATTTCCATATACACCTTTAATTCACTCTCTTATAAATTCATTAACAACTTTATTTTTACATTGCAAGCAGAGATATTAGTTATTCTGAGAACCAGAAATCTAGACGTAGAACTTTATCGATGTTTTTCCACGATTAAAAAATAATAGATTATGTTGCTTATGTAAAAGAGCAGTATTGGCAGGATAACCTTCAGAGGTGTTTTATACTTTATAATATCCTTTTTATTGAAAAGAGTTTAACATTCTATAAGTTTGGTAGCCATGATGTAAATAGATAGAACACATTAATATAAATAAATAAATAAATAGCATTATTCTACTACAGTTTGGTTCTAACACAAATAATACATGGAAATATGTGTATTTTATTTATGTATTGATCCATGTATACATAGTCACATTAATTTTCTCAATTGATATCAATGTGCTTCTCTAAAAAATAAATTCTCACTAAGTAATATGAAGTATTTGGAACAAATCCTCAAAGCTCCTCGATAAATTATTTCTGGATTATGATAAATAGTAATTGTGAGGTTGAAGCTTTCATTTTTATTCTGCTCTTATATTTGCCAAATTTTGGTTTTATAACTATTAACTTTTATTGATGCCATACATTTTTATGATAATCATTCAGATTTGTGTTTGGTGAGGAGCTAGACTTGTGTTCCTTGAACATGTATATGAGAAAATTACCACATGCCTTCAAGATCTTTAAAAGGTTTTTTTTTTCTGTTTATCAATTTATGGTTGATATTTTTGAAGATCAAGGAGGTTTCAGATATTTATTGATGCTGAGAAGAAAGGTATGTTCACTTTTTGCAAGGTCATCTTTAAGATAATAAAAGATTTCTATAGTTCAAATAACCCTACTCAAATTTATCAGAAGGCAAATGAATGCTTCTATATTAATTTAAGTCAAATATTCCATCAGAATTTACATAGTAAAATATTTATGATTATGTGCAATAGATACATTACATAATTATTTTTCTTTATGCCTTTTCCTTTCCTCCTTATAGAATAACTTTCATCCAAACATTTTGATGGATTCTTTACTCCACTTTCTATTAGGGGATACTTTTTAAACATATACTTTGTAAATATTTGAGTATATATCTCTGGAAGATACAGCTTCTAATAAAAAACATAATTACAATTATATCTCAACCTTATAAAATGAGGAATACTTTCTTACTATAATCAAGGATTCAGTTAGTATTTAAACTTTCGATCATTCCCTAAGTTTATATTTTATGAACATATATGTTTATGTAAAATATTGCATATAAATTGAAGCATTTGTTTGAAAAAAACATCCAGACAAAATCCCCACATTGTGATCAGTAGATATGTCTCTGAAATCTCTTTAAGTCTCCAAATTCTTTCTGTATTTTTTCTTTTTCCTTGAAATATATTTATTGTTGAAACTGGGTAGTTTTTTTCTGTAGTTTTCTGCGGTATGTTTCAGTCTGACTGCATCACTGTGATGATGTTTAATGTGTTGACATGTTTTCTATATTATGTATGTGTTTATCCAACAAATGAAAGCTGGTCAAATTTATATTGTTTTTGTTCTGTTTTCATTTTTGAAAAGATTATTTTAAAGGAAGAACTGGGTCCCTCTTTTTCCATTTTTCGTAACAGTGCTTTATTGGTGTATACTTTTCATATCCTGCATAAATATTAAGTTTTATTGAATGCTTTTTCTGCATCTTTTGAGGTAGTCTAAATTTTTTGTCCTTAATTCGGTTTATATGATGTATTACATTTATTTATTTGCATATGTTGAACCATCCTGGTATAAAACTCATTTGCTATGGTGTGTTATCTTCTGATGTGCTCTTGGGTTGTTGAGGATATATATTTAGGATTGTTTTGTCCTCTTGCTGAATTGGTACCTTTATCATTACATAATGACCTGTTTTCTCTTTTTTTTACTGTTTTCAATTTAAAGTTTATTTTATCTGATATAGGTACAACTACTCTCGCTTGCTTTTGGTTTCTGTTCGATTATCTTTTTCCATCCCTTTACTTTCAGTCTGTGTGTATCTTTGTGAGTAAGGTGAACTTCTTGTAAGTAGTCTACATTTGGATTATTTTATAATCCATTCCACCAATCTATATCATTTGAATTGAGCATTCAACCCATTTACATTACAGATGAATATTGACATGTGAGGCTTTATTCTGATCGTATTATTAATATTTTCTAGTTGTTTTATAAATTACTGCTTTGTTTCTTTTTCTCTTTTTACCTTTGTGGTTTGTTAAAATTCTGTGATGTTACCATTTGATTCTTTTCTCTTCCTCCTTTATGTGTTTGTTTTATAAGACCTGTGAGTTATATTTTCATGTGTTTTCATAATGGCTAATATAGACTTTTTGTTCATGTATTTGAGATCCCTTTTAGAATTTCCTGAAGGGACAGTCTAGTGGTGTCAGATTCCCTCAACATTTGTTTGTTGGGGAAAGAGTTAATGTTTCCTTCATTTATGAAGCTTATTCTGGAAGTATATAAAATTCTTGGCTGACAGTTTTTTTTTTTCTTTCAGCACTTTGAAAATGCCATCTCATCCTCTTCTAGCCTGCAAGGTTTCTGATCAAAGTCTGCTGTTATTCTTTTACTTAATAGAGAGTCAGAGAGGAAACAATATTTGTGTGCATCTAGTGTACTCCCTCTTTGAAATTCGAGTTTCAGCTAAGGCAAAAAGTGAGTAATTATTGCAGTTATTTAGGAGATGAGATGGTTGGTGTAACTGCTGTTTTAGAGAAACAGATGTTTCAGGGATCTTATGGAAATAAATGGCAGAAAAAGCAGTAAGTGGGCAAAGAAGTATTAGGGGAATGAAGTACTAAGATGGAGTCAGAGAAATAGGAAGATGAAAGGGGCCTCACCATAGGGAGGTAGGCAGATATGGCAGGACCCAGAACCTGAAGGTCCGACCTTAGAGTTGTGAAATACCCACCTGTTTCTGGATTTAAATCTGTGATAGATGATCCAGAAACACAATCCTCCCTTTTAAGACAATCATATTTGTTGACAAAATGTAAATACAATAACTACTAAAGTATAAGGTCTCTGAATCTGTCAAAGTTCTCCAGAGAAACAGAGTCAATAAGAAATGTATCGATAGAGTGGGGAGGAGGAGGAGAGAGAGAGAGAGAAAATTGGTTCACATGGTTATGCAGGTGGAGAAGTGCCACCATTTGCCCCCACCTACAAGCTGGAAACCCAGGAAATCTAGTGTTGTAATTCATGCCCAAGCATATTATCACAGATGCCCTTTGTGACATATTTGAGACATTTTATGTGGTATATTTTTGCACAGTTTTGAGGTATTAGGACAGTTAATATCTCTTCCTTAGATATGATATATCATGAACAGCTTCATGAGAACTCATTTTTAAGGAATAGTAAAAATACATACTAGATACTGAAACAGGATGGCTTATGTTTTTAGGGATAGAATTATCAAGAAAGATGATATAGTTTGTGTTAACACTAGGCCATTATTTCCAAAAGTAAATGCTGTCTGTCTTAGTTGGCTCAAGCAGCTATAAGAAAACACCATAGACTGGGTGGCTTAAAAAACAGACATTTATTTTTCACAGTTCTGGAGCCTGAGTCATCAAAGATCAAGGTATTGGCAGATTCAGTCTTGGTGAGGGCCGTCTTCCTAACTTGCCTATCCTGAAATGGCAGACAAGCAAGCTCAGGCATCTCGGTCTCTTCTTATAAAGGCACCGGTACCATCATGGGGCTCCACTCTCATGACCTTATCTAAACCTAATTATCTCCCCAAAGCCACACTATCATATTGGTGGTCAGGGCTTCAGCATGTCAATTTTGAGAGGACAAAAACATTCAGTCTATACCACTGAAGATTCCTAAACATATGAATAGCATAATAAAAATTTGAAGAAGTCCATAAATAGTTATGAAGAAGATCAGTGTGAGAGAATTTGTAGCCAGAAGTCTATTATTAGAGTTCAATTGTCAGGTGGCAACTTTTATATATCTTACCACTAAAAAACTGGAGAAGCTATATGGAAGAAGAATCATTACAGTTTAGTGTGATTCGTGGGCTGTGTCATATTAAACCCGTACATGCATTATAACAAAATCCTACTTCATGTATCTTTATCTGAAACACCTCAATAAGAGATTGACTATTACATGAAAAAGTGAACCCATATATTCTTAAACTTTATAAAAGTGTCTTTTGCTGACCTAAAGGAGCATTCTGGGTTTCTTAGCTTAAATTTTAAGTGCATACCAGATGATCTGTTAGGGAAAAAAGAAGATTCTTTATATTATCCATCTATGTATGTGTATGTGTGTCTTAGAGAACATCTTGGTATGCTAAAATGATCAACATTACAACCTAAAAGAGTAAAAATGACATCAATAAGCATGGTTTTAAAAACATTTAAATTGACAAAATTATATTAATATATATTTATGGTATACACTGTGATGTTGTCATATATATATATATATATATATATATATATATATATATACACACTGCAGAATGATTAAATCAACCTGGTTAACTTCCCGCACCTTATATATGTATCATTTTATTTTGTAATGAGAACATTTAAAATCTACTTTCAGCAATTTTCAAGTGTACATTACAATGTTATTAACTCTAGTAACCATGCTGTATATTTCATCTCCAAGACTTATTCCTACTGTCTATCTAAAACTTTGTACCCTTTTTCCAACATCTGTAGTCTTCTGCTCTCCCACGCACTCCTAACCCTGGTATCCACCATTCTACTCTCTGCTTCTATGAATTACACCTTATTAGAGTCCACATAGAAGTGAGTTCTTGCCATGTTTGTCATTCTGTGACTTCCTTATTTCACTTCGCATAAGGTCCTCCAAGTTCATCCATGTTGTTGCAAATGACAGATTTTTTTTTTTAAGGTTGAATGGTATTCCATTCTGTGTATACTGTATACCACATTTTTTTATCCATTCATCCATTGGTAGACACTTAGGTTGCATGCATATCTTCGCTATTGTTAATAATGCAGCAATTAACATGAAAGTACAGATGTTGCTTCAAGATATTGATTTCATTTTTTTTCATACTCAGAAATGGAATTGTTAGATCATATGGTGGTTCTATTTTTTTTTATTTTTTGAGAAGCTTACATACTGGTTTCCATAATGGCTGTACTAATTTACATGCCCAAAAACAGTGTACAAGGGTTTCCTCTGCTCCACATCCTCGCCAACACTTGTTTTCTTTTGTCTTTTTTATAATAGCCATTCATACAGATGTGAAGTGATATCTCATTATGGTTTTAATTTGCATTTCCCTGATGATAATAAACATCTGCTTTTGATGTCATTTTCAGACAGTGCTTCAAATTGGTGACAAGCTCCTACCCATTGTTCTTCATTTCTTATAAGAGTGAAGAAGGTCTGACTAACTCACAAAATTACCA
The DNA here is from genome assembly GCA_004363605.1 of Indri indri. Taxonomy (NCBI): domain Eukaryota; kingdom Metazoa; phylum Chordata; class Mammalia; order Primates; family Indriidae; genus Indri; species Indri indri. The sequence goes on along the minus strand of RJWJ010009937.1, from coordinate 40,457 downwards.
GCAATGCCTGAAAACAGTATATGCTAGGAACTTTATTACTTAGCCCTGATGAACAAACCTTTCCTAGTTATTCCACACAGTGACAGGACATGAATTTGTGAAATTGGTCCATGTAACAGCATATGGTTAACAATTACAGAAATGTTTCAAAATGTACTAAAATTTTTAAATCATCACAATCTAATCACAGAAAGTAGTTCTGATACTACATATCACTCTAAACATACAATTATTCTGTCACCCTCCATGGAAGACAATTTCCTGTGAGCTCTCCTAAGCAATGAAAAATCAATAAATCTCATGCTAAAACCCTGAGAAATATCCTGCTTCTTGAAAAAGTATTAACATGAGGACTTAAATTGTGTTTTAAAAAAATACTTTCTTTTAGAAGGATAACATAAATTAGATAGGAAAACAGTCCAAAGTTGATATACACAAGTTGTAGAAAAGTAAATAATTTGTCAAAATATGTTCTGAAGTAAGAGAATACAGAGCACATGAAAACTGAAGTGCCCACATTGTATTTATTTGTTCTATAAACCATCAATTTGTCAGTGTACAACACTGGATTTCTAATCCTGAAATAAAAAATGTTAGGAAATGAACCGAAGTATCCTAGTAATAAATTTGTGTTCTATTTCTTTTAAATAGTACAACCAGAAAGACTTGCGTTTAATTAAGATCTATGTTTTAGTGAAGAGAAAGTGATTATTCAGGGACTTTTGAAAAGTTGGTGTTGAAAGAAGTCTCCAGGGTATCACTTGCCTGTTTTATCTGTACACCATCACACAGTCTGTGCGAATCATTTTCTCAGATACTTGTTGTATTTATCAAACGTTTGAGACTTCCTAGGGCTTGGATGCTCACGCTTGTAATTTTTCCTGTTGCTTCTAAAATATAAGCTGAATTTGATGGTGCTGTTTTTGTTCTCTAATTAATATTTTTCATTATTTTTCTATTCTACTAAAATGTGAATATACTCATGTCATAAAATTGTTGAAGTAGATAACCTCCTAGATTCTTTAAATGCTTTAAAAATGTGTGTTTTTGGTTCACATGATACACACTTAAATTATATGACTGGATATTTATTTGACTAAATGACAATTTGGGAGGGTAAAACATTTAAAATTGGGCCTGCATCATTTTAGTAATAGAATTAACTTTACCAATATCCACATTACAAAAAAATAAACACTAAGAGATGTTTGATTTATTTCTCAGTTTAGTTATATGGAATTATTTTATTTTTATTTTCTATTGAGAAAAAATTGATACTTAGCCTTCTTATAATATAGACTATGATAAAGGAATCTCCCTCATTGTCATTCAGAGCATTTTCATTTTTTCTGAATATAATTACTTGAAATTTGTATCTGAATATCTGTGCATGGTATGGCAAATTGAAATAGCTTGTAGATGTATATCTTTATTTAGACATGTAAAACACAGTGATAGGAAAAAAACCCGAAGATTCAGATTCTCTAAGTTTTATCTCAAAGTTACTAAGGAGTATGCCAGTATACTGAGAATGTTTGTTACATCATTTAGTTATTAGGCTAATCTTTTACTGTTCCCTACATTTTTACATGAACTGTAGCTTCAGTCCTTATTGTTATAATTAGACAATGTTAAAACCAGAGTTAAATATACCACACTACGGTAAAAAATGTCATTAAATATATTTGTATGGCATATCATGACCTCTGCTCATGCGAATATAAAGATTAAATGATATCCATTCAGAGTAGATTTACTCATTAAACCAGAGTTTTAAACAAGGTAGCCCTTATTTCAGTAATGCTGGTAGCTGATTAGTAATGGATTCTTCTTATTTCTATTAAAATATTTCATCTCATTAAAATGTGGATCCACAGTTTATCTAGCTTTAGAAAGAAATGTTCAAAGAAAGTGAGTATGTCTGCTGAGCAAACAGTGAAGCCAGAAAAAGGATTGCACAGGGAATTAGATTAGCCACGCTGGTAAAGGCATAGCTGAAGCCCCATTAGGTCTGGCCCAGACAGCATTTGTGTTTGGAAGAGCTGAGCAAATCACATTAATTAATGTTCACAACTTTCTTTGGTGAAAGGGCCTGGTGTCAGAGAGAAGACAGGCATTTTCTTTTTTATCTGTACATTACACAAGCCCACCCAGGTCCTGGGCCACTGGAAAGGAAGCAAAAGGAACTGAAGCAAAAATAGTCACTCTTCTAGTCTCAAAGCAAAAAGAATGTCTGCTCATTTAAGCCTTTCCTTTTATTAGGATGTTTCATTTTGAACTACAGTGTATGTGTGTGTGTGTATTTGTTTGTATATGTGTGCGTTTCCTTTCCAGAAAATTCCATCAGGAAGGATTCTTTGTCTCAAAAGCCTATAAAAGGAATATTGTAGCATTATTTTATACACTCCAGTTCTTTCTATATGACTTTCTGTGCCCTGATTACAATCTCATATAGATGCAGAAATATAGATGGTTATGTTATAAAGAGCATAAGGTGTGAATTGAATACTAAAGTTATGTATGAAACAAAATTATATGTTCTGAAAATAAAATAATATAGCATTTTAAAGCTTATACTTCAAAATGAGTGTTATTACCTTCAAAGTCACCACCTTGGAAGTAGTTTTGATTTAGTTATTGCCATTTATGTGTTTTTTAAAAAGCGACACTTTTGATAGTAACACTGATAGCCTGTCTTTAAAGGAGAAGAAAATGAGGGAAGGGAATGCTGTGTACAGATGTTATATAGGAAAGCCAGTAGGTTGCTTAGACAGGGCCTCATATGGTAACAGTTACATCACTTTGATGAGGAAACGATATAAACTTATCTTCACCTTTCCAGATCTAGAATTTTGAATACCCCAGAGATAGTACTCAAAGATAATTTCATTTAAGTGGATTGACTCACTTTAATAATATTGTGTAAAACTGATACATATAAAAAAATGATGATACATTATTCCTATGTATTTACCAGAATACTTTTTTGCCTTTTTTTCTGAGATGTTTTCTTCCTGAACACTACTTCAGAAAATCTACTGAACAATAAAAAAATTGGGAAGGCAAGGGGGAAAAAAGATAGTTTATCCAAAAGAATAGTCCATTGAGGTTAAGGTGCAAAAGAATAGAAATCGGTTCCTGTCCCACATCCAACTCTCTCCAGTGCCCCATGTCCTCCAGATCCATTCACTCATGGAAAATGCTGGAGGGTACTGTTGAATTCCCAACATCTAAATTTCTATTTCTGTAAGCAGATTGTAGAAAGATCGTTTTTCTTCATTCATCAACTCTCTTTCTTCATATAGGGTGCAATAAAATTCATTAGGTGAACTTTATTTCTTATAAACACTTCTAATACTGACATTGACATTCGTCTTTTACTTTGGTTGCACCTATTCTATGTTTTCAAATTTTAACAGCATATTTACATGAAAACAATTAATTGCATTATTATTCCAGATGATAGAGAGCATCCATGGAAAGATCATGCTTTCTACTTGCATGCCGAAAATTCTAAGGGTGCTTTAGTGTGGCAGCCATGTGTGCAAATTTTTATATTTGATTGTGCTAATTATAAAAGAATACGTGGAAGAAGAAGCCAAAGTAGGGCCAAGCTTTAAAAAGTTATGAATTTTGTTCATAAAAAGTGCTTCCAACGAGTAATTACCTATTATCACAGAAAAATCAAAAGAACAGAAACATGTTTTCCAAATTGTTATGCCTAACATGTCAATCCTAGCTATAGATAGTGTCTCTCAGTACAGTCAGATTATGAAGGGCTGGTACCCGTTCAAGCATTGGCCAGGATGATGACTAAGGGGGTTCAAGTTTGCTTTCGCTTGGGTTTACACCAACGAGGTGAGAAGCAGTGCAAAGATACATGATACATGAGTAAGTGAACACAGCTTTTGCATTCGTCCTTAGTTCCTTACCAAGGAGCAGCCAAAATTGGTAGCCTTACAAAAGCCTCCAGATTTTGATACTTTTAGACCTGAGGAGGCACCATATACACAATCAAGAGTTCACCTACTACTTTATAAGGCAATTCCTCACTTTCTTATAAATACCCACTCCTTCATTCTATTTGTTCCTTCATCAACATGCCACCTTCTATTTATATACAAATACATTCATTTCCATCGCATATACCTAATAAAAGCCTGTTCCTATGAAAAGTGATTTTTTTCTATTGAATTAGATTTAAATGAAAATGTATGTTACATAAAACAAAGGATGATTTTACTGTAGTACTTGTGCCAAGAAAAATAATTTGCATATTCTCTTCATTAAGATAAATGTAGGCCTTCAAATTAGCTATTTTATAACTAGAAATAATTGCTATTATCGGGGCCATTTTGACTAACCCTTTCAGAGGTTACTAATTATTTTCATTTATAACTTCTGAGTTAATAATATTTCTATTTCTACTATTGTAGGAGTTTGTCAAGTGGATGACTCTCTAAAATAGCTGTGCGCAGAGTATATATCATTATCAGCTAACATGACAGTATGGAGGCGTTATTCACATTACTAACAACACAAGCAGAAAGGGAGAATGGAACTTTTTTTTTAAACTGTTCTATTTCCTTTATGATAATGTTAAAGCATAAAAAACTGGCAACAGAGGTGTTCTAAGGAAATTTTATATGACAGAAGCTATAACTAATTATAATTATGACAAATTATAGCATTTAAAAAATCACACTGTTTAAAAGCCTCAGCGAACTTGCACAAAATCTTACAGCTAATGTATTATTTTTTCCTAAATTTAATGTCCCTTCATTTTTAGGGGCCTACATGTTTTGGGACCAATAACTAATCTACCTTTATAAATATAAGCATTTTCTTTAAATGCAAGTACTTTACCTTAAATTTCAGTGCTGATTGATTCCCATTAATGTCATTCTTGGTATGGGTTTGGGGACGAGAATGAGCTAAGTGCCTCACTTATGCATGCATAATTATTGATACCAGTACAAAGCATGTAAATATTCTGAAATGGGAAAAGGGATTTTTTTGAAGATAAATGCCCAAACATATGTGCCCCATCAACTCCCAAATCATACCTGACTGATTAATCAACTTTAAAATATTTTTAATTTAATGTCAGCTACTTAACATCTATTTTTATCAATAACTGGCTAATATAATAATTTGGTTGTCTTAATGATGATATACTTTTTTATTTCTCAACTGAAGTCATGTGGAAATTGCGCAAGTAAATTATTGTATGAAGTAAAAGGGGGGAAATACTGGTAAGTGTAAGCATTTTAAATATCGTTGTCTAAAGATAAAGTTTATGGCCAAGGCTAAATACATATTTTTCATTCTTTATAGCTTTAGTCACTGAAGCTTAATTTTGGATAACTATAAAAGCACTATTTACTACAGCATTACTTTTCTTTCTTTATATGTTATCAATTTTCATAGAAGGAAAAGAGAAAATTTTTGAGGACACCTTAAGTTGGAGATATCCAAAGTTGAATTTTTTCTTAGTTGATAACGGATAAGCTGTTTCATATTTTATTCTCCTACATAAATCCCATTGAGACCCTAAGTCCATCTTACTCTCACACACATTTTCATTCTCTGAAAAAAAAGTAATGATTAAGTAATGCAAGAGGTAGCCAAATTGGAAAGAAACTATTGCAGTCAATTTTCTTATTAAATATTTTCAAAAGAAACTTATACAATAAGTGGTGAATATTGAATCTTATGCATTAAAATTAATAGTTCTCTAAGTAAATGGAAGGATATATTTACTGCTTAAAGAAGAGAATAATTTTATTAAGATGGTTCTCCTAAAGTGAGCAAGAGGATTGTTATTTACTAACAATCTCTGCAGTCTCTGTAGCTATTAAATAATTAGCTGTATTATGTCATAACTTGAGGTTAAATACAACAAGAAAAATCCAATAAATGTACCTGTAACATACACACACATAAAATATTCCTATAAAATACATATGTAATAATCACATCCATGCAAAAAAAGCTACTCTGAGTCATTGCTATCACTATATGTTATTCTTAACTTCTCCAGAGACTACTTTTGAAAGCCAGGAAAAGAAAGACAAGAAAAGTTAACTTTGAAGTCTGTCAGTGGGACACAACTGCAAGTCTTTCTTTTTTGCGGCAGGCAGCGTGGCATGACGCCCAGGAACATACAACCTGGGGAAAGTAGAGAAAAGATGAATTTATAGACTATTTCCAACATATATTTCAAATCAATGTTTTTTAAAGCTATTCTCAAAAAATGACTTTTTAAATATTTGTAAATCAATGAACGACATTTGGAATTTTCTGGAGTGCTTATTATATCAGGTTTATTGCTATAGAAGAATGCATATTATGTTGTTTGATAAAAATTTTGGTTTTTATCAGTGTTTTAAAATATAATACAACATTAAGACATTTTAAAATATACTCTTATTGTGAAGTTAAAACTACTGAGGAACAAAATTTCACTTGTTATTTTAAATTTGCCAGAGAATGTTACTGTGCTTTTGAGCTCATTAAAAGCAATTAATACAAAGCAGTCAAAGACAGTTAGATTGATTAGCATCACTCAATTCATATGCGAGGGCTGAAACCTGTCTCTTCAGGCCACTACACATATTTAAAAAAACAACTACTCAGGCTTAATATAAGTGAAGTGACTTGAGACTCTGAAAAAATACCAGTCTTTTGATGGACAAAAATATGAAATGACAGGAGTAATTTCAAACAGCTCTAAGCAAATTAACCATGATATATATTAATAACATCATCTTTGCCAATAAGGATCAGCACATTAATAAATACTGGGCAAACAAAACGGACTTCAGAGTTCAGATTAACTATGCAAATGGATGAAGGTCATATGACATTATAAGAGGTTAAAGATAACATTGTTTTAAAAGCTTAAATATACCAGTCAGAAAGTAAACGGGAAATTCATACAACATTATCTTTTGGATTTGATGGCCATTCTTTCCATATGACTATGCATGTACTGAAAGTTGAATATCAGAATAGTTACTCAAAGAAGTTGTCTAGTATATAGCCAAAGTTGTTGCTTCATGTTTTACCATCTTTCTTGGAAGTATCCATTTCACAAAGATATCATTTTTGTTTGTTTATTTTGTTTTGTTTGGTTGGTTTACCATTTCTTTCAGCTTATTTGTATTGCAGTAAATACACATAGCATAAAATTTACCATCTTAAGCATTTTAAAGTGTATGGTTCAGTGATATTGAACACATTCATGTTGTTGGGCAACCATCACTGATATTCATCTGCAGAACTCTTTTCATCTTAGAAAACCAGAATTTTATCCCATTAAAGACTAATTCCCATTCCCCCAGCCTCTGGCAACTGCCATTCTCCTTTCTGTCTCTATAATTTTGACTACTTTAGGTACTTCACATAAGTGAAATCATACATTATTTTTTCTTTTTGTGACTGGCATGTTTCGCTTTGCATAATGTCATCAAGGTTCATGCATGGTAGCGTATGTCAGAATTTCCTTTCAAGATTGAAAAATATTTCATTGCATCTATATACCACATTTTCCTTACCCATTTATCTGCTGAGGGGCACTTGGGTTGCTTCCATTTTTAGCTAATGTGAATAATAGTGCTATTAACATGAGTGCGCAGTGTTTGTTTGAGACCCTGCTTCCAGTTCTTCTGGGTTTATACCCAGAAGTTAAACCAGTTTTTGGTTTTATTGATTTTTCTGTACTGTTTTTTCTAGTCTGTATTTTACTTATCTTTGCTCTAATCTTTATTTTTCCTTCCTTCTACTACCTTTTGATTTTCTTTATTCATCCTTTTTTTGTTCCTTAAGTTGTGGAGATTATGGATTTGAGATTTTTGTTCCATTTTAATGTGTTTATATCTAAATTTCCCCCTTAGTACTGTTTTGCTGCATCCCATTAGGTTTTTTTTTATTTCAGCATATTATGGGGGTACAGATGTTTAGGTTACGTATGATGCCCTCGCCCCCCCCTCCTCCCAAGTCAGAGCTTCCCCCAGATGGTGCGCATCACACTCGTTATGTGTGCATATACCCATCCCCTCCTCCCCTCTCCCACCTGCCTGACACCCAATAAATGTTATTCTTATATGTGCACTTATGTGTTGATCAGTGAAACCAATTTGCTGGTTAGTTTTGGTTTGTTGTGTTTTTTGGTTTTATATGTTTCTAAAATATCTTCTAGTTTCCCTTATGATTTCTTCTTTGACCGTTGGTTGTATAAGAGTGTGTTTTTTGATTTCCACAAATTTTTGAATTTTTCAGTTTTTCTTTTGTTATTGATTTCTAAGTTAATTCCATTGTGGTTGGAGAAGACACTTTTTATGTCCATTTTAAAATCCACTGAGACTTAATTTATTTTGATTAATTTAATCTAACGTATGTTCTATACTGGAAAATGTCCCATGTGCTCTTGAGATGAATGTGTACTCTGTTGTTGGGTACAGTGTTCTGTGTAAGTCAGTAAGACTTGGTTAGTTTATTGTGTTTTTTAAACCTTCTATTTTTTTACTTATGTCTGGTTGTTCTAATTATTGAGGATGGAGAATGACTCTCAACTGTTATTGTAGAATTCTCTGTTTCTCCTTTATTCTTACACATTTTTGCTTCGGATATTTTGATGGTCTGTTATTAGTTACATGACTATTTGTATAATTTTATATCTTATTTTACTGAACCTTTTATTAATATCAATACATAATATCCTTCTTTGTCTCATATAAACTTTTACAATTTAAAGTCTATTTTGTCTGATATTAGCATAATCAGTCCTGCTCTCCTTTAGTTACTATTTGAATGGGAATATCATTTTCCATTCTTTCACTTTTAACCTATTTGTGTTTTGAATCTAAACTGAGTCTTTTGTAGACAGCATGTTGTTGGATCATTTTTAGAAGTCCATTCTGCCAATCTGTCTTTTAATTTGGATGTTTAATCTATTTGCATTTAAAGTAATTATTGATAAGGAGATATTTCTATCATTTTGCTATTTTTTGTAGGTCTTATAATGTTTTTTTGTTCCTCTTTTCCATCATTACTGTTTTCTTTTGTGTTTAATTGATTTTTGGAGCAAAATGTTTTAATTCTCTTCTTATTTCCTTTTGTATATATTCTGTAGCTTTTTGTGGTTACCGTGGAAATTACATTTAACATCCTCAAATTATAATACTCTAATTGGATTTTATACCATTTTAACTTCAATAACATAAAAAAAATCTCTGCTTCTTGATAGCTCAGTTTCCACCCCTTTCAGTTTTTGATGTAACAAAAATACATTTTTATATGTGTCCAGAAACATAAAATTATGATTTTTCTAATATATTAGTCTCTTAAATGACATAAAAAACAAAATGTGTGTTTACAAATCAAAGTTACAATAATTCTAACATTAAATGTCCCATGTATTTTCCTTTACTAATGTCTTTATTTCTTCATGTATCTTTGAATTACTGTCTAGTCTCCTTTCATTTTAAACTATAGGACTCCTTTTAGCTTTTGTTGCAGGATAGGTTTAGTAGCAATGAACTCTTTGAACTTTTGTGTATTTGAGAATTTCTTAATTTCTCCCTTGGTTCTGAAGGACAATGTTGCCAAATATAGGATTCTTGGTTAACAGTTTTTTTTCTTGTAGTCCTTTAAATATATCAGTCCACTGCCTTCTGGACTCCACAGTTTCTGATGAGAAATCTACTAATAATCTTATTGAGGTTGCACACATGAGTCACTTCTCTATTACTGCTATCAAGATTCTCAATTTGTCTTTGTCTTTTGATAGTTTGATTATAATGTGTCTCAGTGTGGGTTTCTTTGAGTTCATCATATTGGGAAGTCATTGACTTTCTTCTGTTGTTTATATTGATGTCTTTCATCAAATTTGGGAACTTTTCAGGAACTCTTTCTATAAATATTCTCTCTGTCCTTTTCTCTTTCTTATCCTTCTGAGACTCCTACAAAATATATGTTGGTCTACATGATTTTGCCTTACAAGTCCATTATTTTTCACTTTTATTCAATCTTTTTAAAAAAATTTCCATTTCTAAGACATGGTAATTTTCATTGTCCTATATTATTAATATACACTGATTTTTTTTCTACTACCTTTGGACCTGTCTAATGAATTTTTCATTTTAGTTATTGTACTTTCTAGCTCCAAAATTCCCTTTTGTTTTTTTAAGCACTCATTCTATTCATTATCACTTTGCTCATACGTAATTTTCTTGAATTTCTCTGTCTTTTTTCAGTTATTTGCCTCTTTAAGATAATTGTTTTAAAGTCATTGTCTAGTAAATCTACCATCAGGTCTTTCTCAGGAACAGTTTCTATTAGTATTTTTTTTTTCCTTTTGAATGAATGGGACATACTTTCCTGTTTATTTGTATGCCTTGTGATTTTTGTGTTGAAAACTGTTGAGTTGAACTTAATAATGTGGTAAATCAAGAACTTAGATTCTCCTCCTCCACCAGGATTTGGTGTTTTTTTGTTTTTATTTGTTTGGTTTTGATTTTTTTTGTTTTGCTTGGAATGTTGTGGGCATTCTCTGTGCCATGGACTAGCCTCATGTATAAACTTAAGATTTTTTTTTACATCTTTTCTTAGCTTGCACCTTTCCCTAGAAATTAGTGACTTTCTAATTTTCTCCATATTTTTAATTGGTTTTGAACATTGTCGTCTGTAATCTATGACTCAAAAAGTTGTGAAACAGGAAAAAAACAAAGGGAAAAAAGTAACCAGAGATTTAAATGCCCTGGAAACCACTTCAGCAATAGGGATGGGACTTGCAACAGTGAGGGGAGGTGCAGCAACAATGGCTGCCTGCTCTGTGTTTGTACTTCTGTGATCAAAAGCAACAATTAGTGATCAGAACACAGATCCTCAACTTTTGGAGGACATTATCTTTACTGCCCACCTTAGCTCTGGCAAATAGGGTGAAAGTTACTCCAGGAAAATGTACACAGCAGCTTGTTACAGAACTGGATGATGTGATGGGTACCTACTGTCAAGTTAAGATCTGATATTGACCAAAATTAACTGCAGTTTACCGTCCAACATTCCTGTGGAAGATGTAAGCCTTCAGTATACTCCAGAGTTCCAAAGAAGTTACATTAGATTTTGCTTGTGTAATTATTGCCTGGGTGTGGAGACATATTACTGATGATTCCAACTCTACTGTCTTTCTGGAATTTTCTCCTGTTTTGGGTTTTTAATATTATTAGATTTTCAAGGACTTTCTAATCAATACAAAAGATGAAACATTGGGTAAGATTATAAGTGGGCCAACATAAACTATTTTATTTTAATTATACATCCATGACTTCCACGATATAAAAATATAAGATGGTTGTAAGGTAACAGTGAATATTTGATATTTATAGATTGAAAATCTGTGTTTTTAAAAATCTCGACCCTATTAGTTTTATGATCTATTATAAAATCATGAATTCAGGTTGGTTGACCCTTTCTCTGAAGTCTTTCTTTCACTTATTCTTAGAAGATATACATGATTTTAAATTTAAAGTAGTGACTACATTTACTATTTTCTGTTTACACACAATACAAGAACAAATAAATATTCACAACAACCATACACTTTAGAGAAGTCCTCCATAAATTCTATTTAATGCATATTACTTAAGCAATTTTATTAACTAGACAGTTACCTCGATGTATGAGAATTCATTTAAGACAAATTTAGAAAAAACATCCAACGGAGGTGAAAATTTACATGGTAAGGCTGGTGTGAAATTGTTTAATTCCTCATTAAAATTAATCTCATCTTCTTATTTGGAATGACAGCTGATCAATTGATATTCAACTTGAATGAATTGTTTGCCTTTCAAACACAGACAACAGATACCTATGTATGTAGTATATATAAAAATATGTATATATAAAATATAATATAATGTATTTAGTTCCAGTTCCTATACTTCAAGAGTTAATGCAATCCTCTTCAATGATTATGGCCTTTTCTTAATGCACTCCCCATGCCACCAGAAATTGAGAGCTTTCAGCGTATGGTACTATAGGTACCATCAAAGTGAAACAGCAAAAATGCTCTCCTTATCCTTTACATATCATTAAATGTGATCAGTAATAAAGCTTAAGTGAAGCAGTTTGTTATCATGGAAGCTCTTGGTACCCCTCTGTAGAATTCATGAGGTCAGATTTCGCAGTGTCAAGGAAAATCAAGCTAATGGAGCATTTTAGTTAAAATTAATTGAGTACAATTCTGTCTCTTAAATATGAGATTGATGTAGTGTTATTTTCAACATTTTTTTATTTTTTATTTTTTTTGCTTAATGTGAAACTAACTTCCATACTTTTCCTTTTCTCTTCCTCAGTCTTCTTCTGAAATCAATAGTTTTAACATATAGTAATAGTTTATAGAATTTAGAGATGTAAAAGATTTGTAAGGTAATTTAATCTTCTCCACCCAAGACAGGATTATTCTTTTATTCTCTTTTCATGTGTTTCATATCTGTAATGAATGTGGTTCATAATAAAGACCCTAAGTAGGCTAAAAAGTAATCATATATTGAAGCCTCTATGAGTGCTTTGTTTAAATCCCATATACTTACCTTAAGAATTTAGTGTAAACCTGCTGACAAACTGGTGTGATTCAACTAGACAGATTTTAGTTCAGCAATCTAAATTTGTGTTTATGTCACAAAACAAAAGTTTATGCAAGTCATCAGTATTGACACATAATCTGATTAAATGTAGTACAGGGAGACACAGTACATCTTTAGCATGACTGACTCTATTGTCATTGAGAAATATTGTTCTCCTCATAAAATCACCTTTACTGTTACAGAAAGTTAAATAGCTTGCACTTTGACCTCCTCCAGTATGCTTGCTTATGCACAAATATTACAATCCTCTTGACAATTAGTCAGTATTTGTAATTAAGATATTCAGTAGGTTGACAACATTGAGTGTGAAGAGATAGACATTGTGGTGACCAAAAAAGAATATATTTGACCTTGCTACTGGGAAGAGATTTTGGCATAATAATGTAGCTTGATAGTATTTCGGGCCTAAGTAAAAGAGATTAAAAATTCCTTTCACAAGGATACCTCTTCGCCCTTCTGATGTCATTTATTGCAAATATAAAAATTGAAATTTACATATCTTACACATTTTCTCTTTGAATAATGTCATTGAAAAAAGTTCCCCTATATATACAAGAAGGAAATTAACTCTCTTAATTTATTTTTATACCCTTTAAAGTTCTATTTATTTTTATATTATTAGTCTGGGAGCATGATACATTTAATTAATCAGAGAAAATTAAATACATTGAAATCTACTTCTCCGGTGTGACTGTATGCATTATATTAATCCCTGCAAAATAGGGTAAGTATGCAACTACCAAAGACCCAAGAATATAACCAATATATCAACTGGAAAGCTTTGTATATTATAAAACTCTATCGGCATGGTAGGGTACCTGAGCAGGCATCATATGGAGAGCTGAAGCAGGGTAACTGCAGGCAGAAGACATCTTTTTAAACAAACTTGCTGATAAAAAGCTTCAACAGCATGGCACATATCTGACGTGCTGAGAAACAGCAGCTGACAGAACAAACCAACATGTAACAATTGGATTCAGGAGTGAATATGTAGGACCATAAACCAAATGAGGCTTGTGAACAGCCGCCAGAGTTGCAAATCAAAGGCTATTATACACCTATTCCATGTGGGGCTAACTGTTGAAATTAATAGTGCTCTTTCCTTTAGATTTTCATGAATGGAGGCAGACATCAACCGGTGGCCAGACAATAAGGAATATCATTTACTTTTGATAGAGAAATTATATAGCATTTGAGAAATATTGATTTTGTCCATTGTCCATTTCAGTTTTGTATCCAAAATTTTATCCCGATCTGCCTTCCAATATCAATTGTTAAATAACTGAGTTTCAATTCAGTATCATGATTTCTGTACTCTAATCAACTAAAAAGAACCTCCAGATATTTTCTGTGCTGTGAGCAATTGAGCCTGCCTTGATTGGCAAAGGTGAGGAAGGATCTTCACGGTTGATAAAGACACTGGTTGTGCTACAACTTACAAAAGTGTTTTCTTCATTCTGGCTATTGTAAAATAATGTGACTAACACAAAGGACTTTACCAGGCTATATACTGAAAGAACAATAAATCATTAGCACCATAGGGGAGAGTTTTAATAGCCTTCGATTAATCTATAATCTAGCACTACTGCAATATTATTTGTTAATGGAATTTTCAATTACACTGTTAGTTGAAACACAATTCATTTTACATTTATTAAATGTTCTGCATACTGTTATGTTGTCATTAGGTAGCATTTAGCAAACTTATCATTAAAGCAGAAATGAGCAAATCACAGATATATTATCATTTTTTGGAGCTTGCAGTGCCTTTTGAAACATGTTCTTTACAGATTCAGTCCTAATATTCGATCATCTATGTTCTAATGACTTTTTTTTTACATTTTTAATCTATTTTTTCCTCCTCGTTGATGAATACCTGGCAAAGTATTTACTATTTTGAGCTCATTTTTATGCTTATGAACATTATGTGAACATTGCTAGTATGATACTACTTACTTCATAAGGTTTTAAGGATTAAATGCAGAATAAGAGTTAAATTAATCTTAGTTATTTTATTATTGCTAACAATAAATAACAGCATGGTATATTTTCAGTAAATGTTAAATCTCAGTGTTAAAAGTACTAATTTAATATGTCGTATATATTACATATTAGTTACAAGATGCCAGAAACTGTTCTTAGTGCTTGCATATCTTAATTCATCAATTTTTGTGATATAATAATTATTTCAAGTAGGTAGAATTGTTATGCCTACTTTAAAAATAAGGAAACTTGGGCACATGGAGGGTAAGTGGTTAGTCCAAGGTCAGTTTGTGTTTCGGACCTGGGACAGTTCAACTCCAAAGTCTGTATTCTTAATTACCATACTTTACAACTGTCTGTCAGCAATTTGAAACAAAATAGGCTGTTCTAAAATGTTCATTTGTGCGACAGATGTTTGGAACCCAGGATGTATATATCAAATGGAAATAACATATGAGCCAGTATTTAGTTAAGCCTACATGATATTATGTGGGAAAATATATACAGACCTCCATTTCAGCCTCCAAAAGTTATTTTTATTATGTTGTTGATCTGGAGGTTGAAATGGAGGTTGACCATCCCTGCTTCCATATTCCAAACAAATTTTGTTTCCTCTTATGGCCCCTGGCAGAGCCTTCAGTTCATTTATATTTAATATAATTTTTGATATGGATGTGATCAGTCTAATATATTGCCATTTGTTTTCTACTTGTTTCATTAATCTTTGTTATATTTTCTTCTTTCATTTATGTATGTATTTATCTTATCGATATATAATAGTGGTACATATTTTGGGGCACATGTGATAATTTGATGCATTCATATAATCAAATCTGGGTAATTAGGATATCTATCACCTTAAATATTTACCTTTTTTTTTACACGAGGAACATTCAAATATTCTCTTTTGGCAGTTTTGAAATGCACAATCCATGTTAACTATAGTCATCCTACTGATCTATCAAACACCTTGTCTTATTTCTTCTGAGTGTATATTTGTACTCATTAATCAGTCTCTCTTTATCTCCCTTCCCCTTATCCTTCCCAGTTTCTAGTAACCACCAATCTACTCTATATCTTCATGAGATCCACCTTTTCACATCTCTTCTTGCATGTTAAAAAAAAGTGTCTTTAACTCACGCCTCAAACTGAGCTCTTGATGTCCTCCACAACACAACAAAAAGTTGTTCTTCCTGCTGTATATTCCATCTTAGTTGACTGTGCTAAAATCAAGGAGGCATTTGTGTTTCTCTTCTTTCCAGTGGTGCAAGAAAATATATAGGTTCTACCTTCTAAATTTATCCAGAATTTGATCCCTTCTATCCTGTTCCAAACGTTTTCCTTTTTGGCTTGGATTTTTTTCGGTAGCTTTCTAACCGGTTTCACTCTTTTCTTCATTGGTGAAAGGCTATTCTTAACACATCATCCAGAGGAATTATGTTAAAATATAAATCAGGTCGTGTTGCCTCACTGTTCAAAATCCACTTGTTTCCCTTCCTATTCTTCATAAACGCCAAAGTCATTCTAATGTCCCCAAAGTCCCTGTATTATCTCACTTCCCTGTAATTGCTATACTCTTCCCCTCAGTCCCTCCGCCGATGCCCCATTGAGCCTCATTTTATTCCTCATGTAAGCTGAGTACATCACCCCCCTAGGAGTTTTGCATTTACTATTTCCTCTCCTAGGACTCTTTTTCCTCAGACATGAATTTCATGGCTACTTTGTTTACTTTCTTTAGATCTTTATTCAAATCTTAACTTCTTAATGAGGTATTCCCTAACTATATTCTTTGTTGCAACTTCCTCACTCTGTATGTCTACCACTCTGCTCTGCTGAGGTTTTTCCAGTAATACCTATCAGCATCTCACATACTATATTATCCCTCCATTTCACTTATTGCCCCCATACTCAATTATAAATTCTATAAGGGCAGAGGTTTTTGTCTGCTTGGTGTCTAGACAAATGCTTGATGCATTGTAAACCATCACATTTTTTCTTGTATAAATGAACAAATAAATGGATAGGAATATATCTTTACTTTATGGCTAAGTAGTATGTTAAGGCCAAGTGGGTAAAATTACTATGTGGAAGCAGGGAATCTCATTCAAATTAAGAAGTAATTCAACGAATCAGTCTCTGGTGTCTGCTAATTGGGTATGGATAAAAAGTTAATGTGGGTGGTGTAGTACAGTTTATTCTATATAAAATTATCTTTGTAAGGGTCACCATGTAGTTGGTGTTAATTTTTTAAAATAAATTTATGGGTACTTTTGAAATAAATTAGAATCAGGTACCGATACCGGTAGTGTAAGCTTTGACAACAGTATTAAAAATAAATGAGTCCTCAGATGGTACAAACATTTATGAAGCATTTGCTATGTATCACATACCATTCTGGGCTTTTGATACATATTTTAACATATTATTTTCTTTGGTTCCAGTCAGAGCACTACAAAGTAGGTATTTCTACTGGTATATTTTCAAATCTGAAAATTGAGGATCATAGGATAAAAATTACCTGTCAAATCTTATAAAATGAGAAGCTGGTAAAGTTGGCATACCTTTCGTGGTCTCTCTGACCCCAAACTCACGCTTTTTATTTTTTTCTGTCTTCCCTAATGCCTTCTAATAGAGAGTTTGTGTCTCCTGGAAATTAAAGAAATATTAGTGGGAATAAATGGGGTCAACTTTAAAGGTACCCTCAGTTCCCGGACATCTGCTTTCAGATCTCTTCTCTATTAAACCATGAAGAGATTGATTTTTTTCCTTCAACAAAGAAAGAGTTCTTTTCATAAGTCTTTCTTCAAGCCTTGAAATTTAAAATCAATTTACTAATTCAACCGGAATGTTCCTTTTAAGCCTTATTGCTGATTTTGTTTCTGCGTTTGTTTGTTTTCTACTTTTAATCTCTCTCCAAGAAACATCTTTCTAGCTTATGATAAAATGTCAGCCATGCCCTATTGTTTTCTACAAGTCTATTCCTTGTTGCTGCCAATAGCAGAGGAGCATTGTTCTTAGTCACCGATTTCTTCCAGCGTGCAGACCTTGTCCCGTCTGTCCACTCCTATCACCATCCTACTTATAAGTTCTTCTTTATCATAACTTTTCTCTGACATTCATCTGTATTATACCTAGTTTCTCATATTATTTTTAACACTTCAATTATTATTTTCTAATGTTTGATTTTTTGAAAAAATATGTCATTAAAAAAGTATCTTCATTAATATAAATCTGTCACTACTACATGAGTTCATTTTTATAAAGTGACACTTGTTTTTCATTTTATATTGCACTCAGATTGTTAAGATCTTTTAGTCGTCTCTGAGTAGTATGTGAAAACCATCATCATTCAGCTTAGAAAAAATAACCTCATAATGAAGTTACTTACAGCAATGTTGATCATTAGTGCCTCTAATAGAAGTTAAGTAAAATGTAATGGCAAAGGTTAGAAATATAATTGATTTCTTTCTTCTAATATTTAATTACAAGTATTAAAAACTTTCTAGATGCTAAATTGACTACAAAAGAATGAACTGTCTCCCTAATGGTTAAAAAAACCCATATTTTAAAAGCAGATATATGTTGCCAGGGCGGGAGGGTCACTATATTTTATATTTACATAGCTCTGTGACTGACTCAATTCGTCTTCCCTGGCTTAAGGGGAAAGAGTCAGGGCTTGGCCTGACTTGTGGGTCCCAAAGATCAGAGGTATGGTATAGCTCGTTCTTGGAGACTGAGAAGTTTCTAGAATCATAGCAGGATGCAGCTATGAGAGTCCAGCAGGTTGTGAGTAAAAAGAGAGCATTTTAGGGAAATTATTTAGCATTGCGTTTACTATCCATGGATGATGTGATTTGAAAGAACAGGCACAAGATAGATTCTGGTCCAGTATTAACCTTAAAATAAATATGTAGCTATAGTTTATGTTATAGACTTTAACAACCTAGTTTTAACATTCACATATTTAATAAGTATGTATTGAGAAATTTACTGTTCTATGAGCTATAGGAATACAAATGTGAATCAGATCAGTCAAGGATTCAGCCCTTAAAATTGAGTAGACATAGGATGATAAGTGTGTGCAAGTAAGTAAACCCAAAGTAGAAAATGATGTATTTAAAAAATGAGATTCAGCACGAATCTCGTTAAAATGTTCACTGGAATTTGAGATGGAAGTATGGCAAAATCCTGTTTAGCCAAGTCCAATTCACCTTTCTTATTAATAAAGTCTGAATTTTCATGTTTTTTTACCCTCCCAAATCCTTTGCCATCTTATGAGCCTAAAGGCTCCCAATGTGTAGTCCCTAAACCAGCAGCATCACCATCACCTGAGAATTTGTTAAAAATGCACATTTGGGGCTACATTCCAAATACAGTAAATCAAAAACTCTGCAGGACAGTAATCTGTGTTTAAACAAGCCCTCCAAATGATTGTGATCCACATTAGACTTTGGGAACCACTGGTCTAAGCCTATCAGGATACTTCCATTCTGTATCTTTGTGATTGCTTTACACTGGAGCACACAATTCGGCCCCTGTCAAACAAGCATGATAGAAGGCTTGCTGCTGGCTTTTGGTCAGTGATTTCTTTCTGATCAAGAAACACCCAGAGATCATCAGCCTTTCCTGCCTTTGGATTGGTAGTATGTGGATGTGATGCTAGAATTGCAGCAGAAAACTCACCTTAGGAATGAAACATAAATACAAAAGACAGTAGGCTGAGTATGGAGTAATGGGAACTTAGGGAAGGCACCTGAGTTCTCGATGACATCCTTAGATCACTAAATCAATGCAACATGGGGCTGCTTATATCTGGTAATTTACTATATAAGTTAATAAATGGTCTCATTGTTTAAGCTACTATTAATTGTGGCATCTCTTGCTTGCAGCCATAGGCATCGTAATGAATATGAAAAATAATAACTTGGTTCTGTTACATTCTCTACTATCTTCTTTTCTATAAAAAGATTTTAGTTCACTGTAAAATTTTGTATGTTTTCGTCAACAAATTATTTCAACTTTGAGTAGGCATTAGTGCATAACCATATATCAAGATATTTATAAGAGGCATTATTATCAACAGAAGTGGTGTTGCCTTTGGCAAATATGAACAGCCTAGTTTCGTAGGTATATTACCGTTAGGGTTTGATTTGCCTAAAATACTGAAGCAAGCATAAAGAGGGAAAATGGAAATGAGGAAGCAAATATACTTAAATTTTTATATTCCTTGAATTATAATGATGAATCTAGATTTTCATTATATAATTATCTTTATGTATATTTTAAATATTTATAATAAAATGTAAAAACTGTCAACAAAACCAAAGAGAAAAATTAAAAATAAAAGGATAGAACATATACCCAAATATTATAAACACAAGAAAATAGTTAGCTATTTTGTTATAAGAAAAATGTCATTTAAAGCAAAAAGATATTAATAGAGAAACCCCATTAAATAATAAAAGAAACAATCTATCATAAATATAAAGTAATTATTAATGTGTATGGATTACAAAGTTGTTAAAATATATAGAAAATATGCTGATATGATTACAAGGAGAAAATAAGAAACTTGTGTCATTGGAAGATTTTTAATACATCTCTTTAAAAAAAAAATTATCAAATAGACAATTAGTTAGGCTGTGGATAATTTAACCATAAAATTAACTAGCTCAAATAAACAGATGTTAGTATACAAGGCAACTAGTGGATATAATAGATTCTTTTTAAATAAACGTGAAAAGTTTAGAAAATTGATGTCCTAGCAAGTCAATAAAATAGCATATCTTATGTAAACTTTAAAAACATGAAAAGCAATCATGTATATTATTTATGCTTACATATATAAAAGTATAATATTTGTATGAAGATGAAAAACTTCACTTATAATTTCAGAGATGGGTTACATTTGAGGTCATACATTGGGTTACATTTGAGGGGGCAGGTGAGAAGAATAGAGGAATAAATCACATACGCTTCTTGGAACTTTTTTTATCATTACTTAAACATAATTTCAATGTAATGGAACTTAGACTACACGATTTAGTTTTAATAACAGTAAGTATAAATTTCTGTAAGTGAGAACGTGACATTTTCTCTTCTCCCCTCTCACCCCCATCTCTTTTTCTTGCCCTATCTTTTATAGCAAGGACATTGTGTTAGGATTCTCATTTAATGTGTCTATATTAGTGAATTACAATGATAAAATTGTATTATAACAGACAGATGGCATTTCCAATTATATGTGTTCAGAGAAAATTTTTTCATGAACAGTGGTTAAAACTGTGAGCCAGGATCTAACAACTAACGTGTGTGAATAAGACATGTCATATTCTACATGCCCCTGAAGGTATTTCTAAAGCAGTTTTATCTACAAATAGGTGACGTACAATGAAGCCAGAGAAATGATGATACCATAATATTTGCGGTTGTCATAATATTTTTAGATATTATGAAGAATCCAAAATCAAACATTTTCTAATGTTAATACATATCAGAAGAAGATTTACCCTCTGTACTAATTTATCTTGACTCCTACAATATTTTATTTAGAATGATAGTATCTGTTATGCATGTCTTCAGCTTTGTAATCACCACTAATATTCTCAAAGTGAATGTAGTTAGTTAGACACAGGCACACACACATATAAAATTGCTGAAATGTCAATATCATGGTTAACCCATGTAAGGCTTACTTATTTCATTTATAAAGTTGTAAATTTATTTTACTGATGTTTACTCGTGGCAACTATTAAATAGATTAATGAATAATGATTATCAATTTTAATTTTCTAAACATACATATTTTATCATGATAGGGAGAGTCTACTTACATTTGGCATTGTGTCTACTTTGTGCAGACATTGTTCTGAACTGGATAGTGGCTAGAGAAGAGAGTGGTTGAGAAATCTTGTAAAGATGAATTAGATAGGGTTACCATTCTTGGGAGTTGACTGTGACCAAGTGAGGGAGAAAGATAACCACAAGTCAAGGATGCTAGAGAAGGAAAATATGATAGAGAAGTGGGGATTACTTCCCAGAAGAATCAGGCAAGGATGAAGTGACATTTGTGCTAGACCTGGGCAGATGAGTGAAAACTTATGAGGAAAAACGGGAAGAAGTGGCCTTTTAAATACAGGTCAAAAAATAGGCAAAAATTATATAAAACTAAATCTTATGTGAGCAGTTTAAATGACAATCTTTCTTATAGTAATGGATTGCTTTTTAATTATATGCAGATATTTTCTTAGAGTGTACTGATTTTTTGAATGACTGTAGACTTAAATGATGTGGATATATGCAAATTTATTATCATATAGTTTTAATATCCAGGAAGGTTCCAAACTCCAAGTGGGTTAGGAGGGAGGATCTATAATTCCGCTAGCTTAAAACCCCCCATGCTTATTACTCCAACCTATTCTCATCATCCTCACTTAACAGCCCCTGAAATTGGCTCTACCCAACACATTTTGAAAACGCAGATGTAATCCAACCCCTTTAAAGAGCTGAGTCATATTTTGCACCATGTGCCGGAGACCTTTAAGTAGATTTTAATCCAGTTTTCTTTACTCCCAGTTCAATGTTACTTTCAGTGCTTAATCCTCCTTCAGTGCTACATCTTACAATAATTAATGCTATGTAGTTATGAAAAAATACATTTACATTCTGTAGAAGAAAGAGAAGCTAAATGCTGCTCTTTCTCAAGTTTTCCTTTCATCTTCGTGAAGCCCCTTTATTTATTGCTTAAAGATTAACACTGAGATTAACATTCTAACCCCATTTAGTTAGCTGTGAGGAATTTTATTCTTGCTTCAATTCAAGCATTTATAAGCCTCAAACTACTTAAAATTAAATTGGCCCCTTAGAGAAAACACATCACTAATGAGTATTATTTAAACATGGAATATACCTCAGTTAGTAATTACTAAAAACAATAATAAATAATTTTAAATGATATTTATGCTTTTCCATGTGGGGATTATTTTATTTCACTAGATGTTAAAATTAAAGATCTTTGCATCAGCAGACATTATTATATATCTCTAACATTATCAAATGTCAGGTCTATCACGTGTCAAAGGCAATCTCTTAGGCTATGTTGCCTTGACAACAAATCTTAGTTTTGTTGTTCTTACTGAGTTGAATTCTTGGATTCTGAGAATTTAATAAAACTCTTGCTGGATTCAAATCAACTACCTTTCCTATACCTGTAAAACAATTGCTCATTCACTGAAGCATTCATCACGTTTCACTTTAAGAAAAATATACCTGTTGATACTTGTGTTCCTACCCAGTTTGAATATAAGTTATAACGATTTGACACTATCAATTTTTGATTTTTGGAAATTCTTTCATATGCATCTGTTATCTGTACAAAAATATAAGTGCATATTATTTCCAAGGGTTGCTAATTTGTGATACAAATACTCATGTCTTTCAAAGGATTTTATATTCAGAACTGAGAAGCTTATTTTAAATTTAAAAGTAAATCACAGGTTAACATCTGAAGTCTTTCAAAAAAATATGTATACTTCAACTTTATAAAGTTTGAGTCTATTAGCCTAGGTTTTAAATTATTTGAATTATTTTTGGAATTTCCTTCTCTCTTTTATTATTACTTAGGTTTCACTCCATTTTTCTTTTTTTTTAGATATAAGACTGAAATCTGACGGATTTTGAGTTAGTCATAAATTAGCTACATGATCATCCCCAAATCTGCCTGGGATTACTATGTCTTTTAAAATTTAAACAAACTTGAATCAGCAATTCATTGTATGTTTTCACAAATCTGCAGAAATATTTTGCAGGGCGTGAGACTGTGGTTTAGGAAATTCCACTTATAGTCTTCCAATATAGTGCAAATCTGTTTTTTTTTTTTTTTTTTTTACTAAGCACAGAAATTCAAGGACTGTAGTGTTGACTATTATTCTTACCAGGAGTATGTAATACATACAAAAACATAAGGCATACATCAGAGGTATTGTGGTTGAGTCCCAGGCCAACACAATAAATCAAATATCACAATAAAGTGAGCCACGGATTTTTTGGTTTCTCACTACATATAAAGTTATGTTTACAATATACTGTAATCTATTAAGTGTGCAATAGCATTATGTCTAAAAAAATGTGCATACCTTAATTAAAAATACTTTATTGCTAAAAAATGCTAATGATCATCTGAGCCAGCAGCAAGTTTTAATATTTTTGCTGGTAGAGGATCTTGCTTAAATGCTGATGGCTGATGGCTTCTAACTGGCCAGGGTAGCAGTTGCTGAAGGTTGGGGTAGCTGTGGCAATTTCTTAAAAAAAAAAAAGACAGCTGTGACATTTGCCGCACTGATTGACTCTTCCTTTTAGGAGAGATTTCTCCATAGCATGCCCTGCTGTGTGATAGCACTTCACCTACAGTAGAACTCCTTTCAAAATTGGAGTCGATCCTATCAATCCTGCCATTGCTTTATCAGCTAAGTTTACATAATGTTCCAAATCCTTTGTTGTAATTTCAACAATATTCCCAGAATCTTCACAAGGAGTAGAGTCCATCTCAAGAAACCATTTTCTTCGCTCATCCATAAGAAGCAACTCGTCATCCATTTAAGTTTTATCATGAAATCACAGTCACATCTTCAGGCTCCACTTGTAGTTTTCTTGCTATTTCCATTACCCTTACAGTTACTTCCTCCGCTGAAGTCTTGAACCCTTCAAAGTCATTCATTAGGATTGGAATCAACTTCTTCTAAACTCTTTTTAATGTAAATACTTTGATCTCCTCCCATAAATCATAAATATTCTTAATGATACCCAGAATCATGAACCTTTCTGGATGGTTTTCAAATGCCTTTGCCCTGATCCATTAGAGGAATCACTGTTGATGGCAGTTTATAGCCTTACAAAATATATTCCTTAAATAATGTTTTGAAAGTCAAAATTGCTCCTTGTCCATGGGCTGCTGCAGAATGGATGTTGTGTTAGCAGTAATGAAACTAGCAATAATCTCCTTGCTTATCTCCATCAGAGCTCTTGGGTGACCAGGTGCATTGTCATTGCGCAGTAATATTTTGAAAGGAATCTTGTTTTCTGACCACCAGGTCTCAACAGTGGGCTTACAATATTCAGTAAACCATGATGTAAACCGATTTTCTGTCATACATGCTTTTTTTTATTCCATATATAGAGCACAGAGTGGATTTAGCAAAATTCGTAAGGGCCCTAGGTTTTTTCAAATGGTAAATGAGCTCTGGCTTCAACATAAACTCACCATCTGCATTAATCCCTAAGGATAGAATCAGCTTGCCATTTGAAGCTTTGAAGCCAGGCATTGCCTTCTCCTCTCTATATAAGTTCTAGATGGCACCTTCTTCCAATATAAGGCAGTTTATTCTACATTTAAAATCTGTTGTATAGTGTAGCCACCTTCATCAATGGTTTTAGTTAGATTTTCTGGATAACTTGATGCAGCCTCTACCCTAGCACTTCATGCTTCACCTTGTACTTTTTTGTTATGATTAGGGCTTCTTTCCTTAAGCCACAAAACCGACCTCTGCTATTTTCTAACTTTTATTCTTCAGCTTCCTACCCTCTCTCAGCCTTCATGGAACTGATAGGGCCTTGCTCTGGGTTTTCTCTTACGGTAATGTTGTGGCTGATTTGATCTTTTAGATTTGATCTTTTATCGCAACCAGCAAAATTTTCTCCATATCAGCAAAAAGGCTCTTTCACTTTCTTATCAGTCATAGGTTCACTGGAGCAGCACTTTAAAATTTCCTTCAAACAACTTTTCTTTTGCATTTATAATTTAGCTAACTGTTTGGCTCAAGTAGCCTAACTTTTGGCCTATCTTTGCTTTTGACATGTCTTCCTCACTAAGCTTAATCATTTCTAGCTTTTGATTGAAAGTGATAGATGTGTGACTCTTCCTTTCACTTGAACACTTAGAGGCATTTGTAGGGTTATTAATTGGTCTAATATCAATATTGTTGTGTCTTACGGAATAGGGAGGCCCAAGGAGAGAAAGAGAGATGGGAGAATGGCTGGTTGTTTGAGCAGTCAGAATGCACACAACGTTTATTGATTAAGTTTGCCATCTTATATGGGCACTGTTACTGGTATCCCCAAACAATTACGATAGTAGCATCAAGATCACTGAACATAGATCACTATATATAATTGATATAATAGTAATGAAAATGTTAGAAATATTGCAAGAATTGCCAAAATGTGACATAGAGACAAAAAGTGAGCACATGCTCTTAGAAAAAAGGATGTTGATAGACTTACTTAATGCAGGGTTGCCACAATCTTTAAGTTCTAAAAAACACATTATCTGTGAACTGCAATAATGTGAATTGCAATAAAACAAGGTAGGCTTTTACATAAAAAATGTTTTATCTATATCCTGAAAACTAACACACTTTGCTGTATTAAGTTATACATCAATGAAAAAGTCATTAAAAAAATGAACCTTGCATTTCTGACCAGGTGCAGTGATTCACTCCTTTAATCCCAGCACTTTGGGAGGCCTAGGTGGGAGCATGGATTGAGGCCAGGAGTTTGAGACCAATCTGGACAATATAGTGAGACTCCATCTCTACAAAAATTAAAAAAAAAAAACAAAACAAAAAAAACCAGCTTAGCCAAGCATCATGGTGTATGCCTGTAGTCCTAGCTACTTGGGAGGCTGAGGCAGGTGGATTGCTTGAGACCAAAAGTTTAAGTTTGCCCCACTGCACTCCAACCTGGAAGATAGAGTGAGACCCTGTTTCTAATATAAAAACAAAACAAAACAAAAAAACCTTACGTTTCTTAGTACCCTCATTTGAAAATATTTTTAATTTTGTTTCCATTTTTTTAAAGAAAAAAACCTTAGTTTCCTGCTTTAGTCATATTCTTCCAAATCAAGGAACTAATATACAGCTTACTTCTGATTTATTGGGTTTTTGCCATGTCTGGAAGTTAAAACAAAACAAAACAAGACAAACAAATGAAAAACTGAAATGAGACATAGTTTAGAAGGATGACAAGAGAGCAAAGGAAGGTTAAAAATTTTTCAAATAATTTCTAAATCATTGAAATACACAAAATTACCTGAGCCTTATTCTCTTTTACATGAAGAAAATATTCTTCATTTTTCCTCCCATCACTGTGGAGATAATAGTTGTCAGTAAAGTGAAGGATACTACTTCCCACCCATATTTTTCTAAGATTAGATTAATTACTACTGAGTAAAAATAATGTTTTACTGAAATAGTCCTTACAGGACATTTTCATTTTTTATTTTGAATCGTATATTAACCAATAATTAATTATATTATCTTTCTGAACATTTTCATACGTTCGTTTATATGTAACTTTGCAGATTTTTGCTAACTTATTAGACAGAGACCCTGGAGGAAACAGATGAAACATACATGCAGGCAATCAATGAGAGTTGAATGAAGGAAACATTTGCAAAGGTGTGAGCAAGGGGAAACCCAGGGCCAGCCACAACAGGGAGCCTTGACTGTCCCTAGGTTTGAGGGGCAGAAGCAATGGGAGGGAGTGGTTATTGGAACCTGGAATGAGTTGCAGCCTTGGTCAGAGGTACACAGCCAGAGATAAGTGGCTGTGCTTGTTGTGGCTATATCCAGTAATCACCAATACTCATTTACCCAAAGAGGATACCATGACTTTTTAAATTTAATTTTAATGTATCAAAATCTCTGGGCTGCTCCCAAAACTTTATTTTAATAATCCACATAGCTGTGTTTTGCAAAACAAAACCGTGTTTGGAGTAACTGTATTCATCGTGGGAAACTTTTTATTCTAAGGTCTTTTTTGTTCCTGTCATCACACGCATCAGTGCCATGAAGCCAATATTGCTACAAAAGTTCTCTTTCCAAAGTCTTGAATTTGCCCCCTTCATGTACTTAGAGGGTTTTTATATACCCTTTATTACATTTTGCAGCAAAGAGTATGTGTTTCTCAAGAAACACATTTACTAACTATAATTTTGTACAAATACTGATATTCAGCTTAAATAATTTAAAATAAAATCACTTGTGAGGTAGGATAGAACTGTTGCTTCAATTTATTTTATAAAAAAAATTAAACTAGAGACAAAAAGCCATCCAAAATGTTGTAACTCAAGCTCACACTGTGAGATGGTTTTAACTTTTAAATATTGGTCACTGTTCCAACTTAATATGAATATCCTTCTATCATTTTGGAAACAAAATTAAGCCATTGAAATCAAGAAATTTTCCTTTTTTTCCAAAGCAATGAAGTTAAAACAATAACAATATGTAAGAAAACAGACCAGTAGGAGTTGAAGGATCTGAGTGTAAGAAAGACTGCCATTTAAATTCTATTTTGTTGGACTTTTGAATATTTCTATTACCAAGAATACAACTTAGCAACTTGTCATTTTAATATATGTCTTGCTCTATTATCAAAAAATTAACCATCATAAAGCACCTTTTAATTTATATTTCATACAGTGTGTTTCATAAAGTAGGTAGAATGTTCTTTAAAGTGAGGATTATGGGCAAGTAACTGTTCTTACTTTTAAAATAAATACCTCTATCCTCTGTATTATTTATCAACCTATCAGCATCATTTTTACACTAGAACTTCCCATTAAGTAAAATATACCTCATAATTAATTAGAATATAGCTTTCTCAATGCTTTTTGACCTTCTAAGTCAAACCATATTAATTTAGATTTTTAAAAAATATTATTACAGTTTTAAGCCAGTGTTGGGTATGCATCGATATTATAATGTTCACAAAACAACCTGGGAAAAGCATTGAGAAAAACACTTGGGAAGATAAAATTTTGGTATTTTAGAACTTGACTGTGTGACATATAGAAATGTAGAATGTGTACAAATATAAATAATACGTATAGACTATATAGAAACATAGTTTCTTTTTTTTCTAAAACTGAATCTTCCCTGTTTATGCTCATATCATTTTTATTTGACTTCAAGTGGAAAAATTTGTAAGTAATAGTTGTCTTAGCTGTAAGTGTAGAGCATTTAACTCAATTGCTCAAGTGACCTTTCCTGATTTACAGTTATATCATTATTACTTTTATAATTAATTTAAAAATGAAATTTATAAAATTTCTTAACTGTCACCTCTCCAAAATCTTAGAAAATATATACCTATTTTTCTAATTTTCCATTTTGTTGGTAAATAGTTTAATTTTTAGTGCTGGAAATATTTCATAAAAATATTTTCCTACGTAGTAACTTGCAATTGCTTTGCAGTTTGTCACGTATCATCCCATTCATTCTTTCATTTAATCTTCATTACAGTACTGTGAGATGAGCAGGAAATGATTATATTTCCATTTCAAGTTTGAGAAAACAGAGAATCATGGACATTTAGGGACTAAAGTTATAAGTTGAATTAAATTACATCTAAAACAGAGGACTTACGGCCAGCTATAGTTGGACTCTAATAGACTCACGCTTAATAAGATAGAAAATAGTACTTAACATATTTTTATTTCAATTTAATCAAACTCAAATAACAGTTATTAAATGCTTATTATGTTACTCTGTTGAGTAAAATTGCATAAGATAGATTAAAATATAGAAGAACATAAGAAAATATGTGATGTCACAAGTTATAAGAACATTACTAACCTGTAAGAAAATATTTTTAGCAGAGGGTTGTGATAGGAACCAGAAATTAGGGGTTAGGGAATAAGGGAGTGGTAGGGCCTGGACGCAGCAGATGAGGACTGTTCTTTGGAGAGGTGGAGGCTTTGGGTTGGGGTAAAATGGTGAAGGGAATGAGAGAATACATGCACACAAGAGAACAACATACAAATGAAGAGTGGTTCGAAGGCATTTGTAGAAAGACATGTAAAAACAATGCATAAATGACTGAGAATTAATAGAGTTGCGCACCTAAGGAAACAAGTGGAGAAGTAACCTGGGACTGGATAAAACATTCTTCAGATACTCAATTAAAATCAACATGAAAAAGTAGAACTTTTTTCGGTAAGAATGAAATCAGTAAGAATAAAAACTGAGGGTCTTCATTTTGGAAGACACTCATCTCAGCAAGTGAAAGAACTGTCTTTCTCCCTTGAATTTGGTATTTATTTTAAGATCATAGAAAAGAGATGGGGGAGAAATGTAATAAAGTTCATCAAAGGTGAATATAGATGGCCAGAAAACAGTAATCCCAAAGAATGTTTGGTGGAGTTAGTCAATACAGTCTTCCCAAGTTTTCTAACAAGTGGCAGCCTGTGAACAGCAGAGCACATATATGGGAAGGGTTACTTAACTATGGGGGGCTGGGTAAGACTTAAGAAGAAGGCTAAAGAAGAAGGAACACTTTACGTTTATTATGGGCTTAGGTAAGGAGCTGGAAACACCTGGTTGGGATCTTTGTGGCTTTGGAAATTGCCCTGTTAGAAAGGAAGTGACAGGAAATGAGCTAGGAAGAAGGCAAACCGATACTGCCAGGATCAGCCAGAGGCTTAGCGCTCCTCCAGTGAGCTAATTTAAGTCTTCAGAGCCTGCTCCCTGCCAAGCTCCAACAGGGAGAGAGGAGAAAGTTAGTACCGCCACAGCCACCAGAGCCATCTGGAGGCCTCAAGAGTTGTCTATCTTTCCTTGCTCAATGTCACACAGCTAAACAATTGGGAAACTGTGACTGAACCCTGGCAGCCTGGCTCTAGGGTCTGTGTCCTCAACACTATAATTTTTGTCTTTGGGGAGATCACATATATTCAGATTATAAGTGAAGTGGTACTTTTTAAAAATCTTGAAGAGTGGTGTGAGAATTACTTTCACTATTTTCTGCTTTTTTTTTTTTTTTTGCTTTGTCTATGTATTATTCATCTGGCTCTCTCATAAAGGAAGATGTAAGTGCAAGTTGGCATCTTGCTTTGGAACTGGTGCAATGCTGTTCATAAATTCAAATGGTTACCAAAATATGTGAAACTTGTGCATATATTATTTTAATTGACTGTTTTCTTAATTCGGAAGTGAGATTCTTCAGTTTTATATCTATGACACTAGAATAGACAGCAAATTCTCTCAACTCTGTCAGACATTCAGTTAATTATCTAATGTTTCATCTGCATTTTAGCAAATAACCAGATCTAATGCTTAATACAGCTGACTAAATGCTTTGATACTCTGCATTCTAGTCTTTTTAATCAGATATTTTATTTTTTTTAATTTTTTTTCTATTTTTTTAAATTTCTGCGTGTTACAGAGGTACAAATGTTTAGGTTGCATATATCACCTTTGCCCCACCCGAGTTAGAGCTTTAAGCGTGTCCATCCCCCAGACGGTGCACACCGCACCCAGTATGTGTGAATATACTCAGCCCCTCCTTCCACCTCCTACCTGCCCAATACCCAATGAATATCACTACTATATGTGCACTTAAGTGTTGATCAGTTATTACCAATTTGATGGTGAGTACACGTGGTGCTTGTTTTTCCATTCTTGTGATATTTCACTTAGTAGAATGGGCTCCAGCTCTATCTAGGATAATACAAGAGGTGCTAGATCACCATTGATTTTTGTGGCTGAGTAGTACTCCATGGTATACATATACCACATTTTATTAATCCACTCATGTATTGATGGGCACTTGGATTGTTTCCACATCTTTGCAATTGTGAATTGTGCTGCCATAAACATTTGAGGGCAGATGTCTTTTTTATAGAATTTTTTTTTTCCTTTGAGACATTGGCCTAGGGAAAGAATTTATGAATATCCCAAAGACAATCAAAGCAACAATAAAAATAAATAAGTGGGACCTGATCAAATTAAAAAGCTTCTACACAGTCAAGGAAACTATCACAAGAGCAGACAGACAACCTACAGAATGAGAGGAAATATTCGCATGCTACACATCCTATAAATGGCTGATAATTAGAATCTATATAAAACTCAGGAAAATCAGCAAGAAAAAAATCAACCCCATTAAAAAGTGGGCAAAGAACATGAACAGAAACTTTTCAAAAGAAGACAGACTAATGGTCAACAAACATACAAAAAAAAATGCTGAACATCTCTGATCATCAGGGAAATGCAGATCAAAACCACAATGAGGTATCACTTAACTCCAGTGAGAATGGCTTTCATCAAAATGTCCCAAAACAATAAATTCTGGCGTGGATGTGGAGAGATAGGAACACTCATACACTTCTGGTGGGGCTGCAAACTAGTACAGACTCTGTGGAAAGTAATATGGAGATACCTCAAGAGCTACAAGTAGAACTACCATTTGATCCAGCAATCCCATTACTGGGCATCTAATCAGATATTTTAAAAATTTATAATTTAAAAATAAGATTCATACCTGGCATGGTGGCTCAATGCCTGTAATCTTAGCACTCTCAGAGGCCAAGCAGGAGGATTGCTTGAGCTCAGGAGTTACAGATCAGCCTAAGCAAGAGTGCAAGACCTCATCTCTACTAAAAATAGAAAAAATTAGCCTGGCGTGGTGGCACGCACCTGTAGTTCCAGCTACTCTGGGATGCTGAGGCAGGAGGATCGTCTGACCCTAGGAGTTTGAGGTAGGCTGAAGCCTCCAAAAACAAACAAAAGATTCAGAGAGCATGTGAGTTTAACTCTTAATCTTATCAATGTTATTTCTCTACTTGTTATTCTTGTTTTTCCTTTTTTTATGGCAATAAAATAAAGTAAAAACAATGTCTTCATCTTGGATTGTAATGGTTTTTATATTAGTTATCGGCTGATATAAGCCTCTCCAATCCAAGATAGAGACATCTGTTGCTGCTCCAGTTTCAACTTATTTCGGAGCTTGGGGCATAATATGAGGAAGAATAGGACATAAAGCTGTATTTATGTATTTCAAACAGTTTAAATTATTTAAAGTATCATGAATCTGGTATCCACATTTTAGTTTGTTGAAGAGTAAAAGGTGAATATTTATCATTGCATAGATGGGCTTAATGCTGTGTACAGAAATTTCCACCAAAAAAACTCACTTCCAAATATTTCTATTTTAATTTTGACAGATGTTAATTTTGCTTTTATTTATTAACTCTCTGATCACTTACCATAAATTTTTATAATTGATTTAGTAAAGATATGGTTGCCTGACTTTTTGAAGACAGACATTTATCCTTTATCCTAAACAAACTAAAATTCTTGTTAAACTCACCCAATTTTGAGCCAGAAGCACATATCCATATTGCTGTGAATATACCTGAGGAATGCATTAATCTAATCTGTCGATTCTCAATAACAGTTAAGCAAATTAGAAAAGCATTATAAAATGATATGATACAAGAATAAAAAAAATGTTTCCAAAATTTAAGTAACATTTTAGACCTGTAATTGAAGGAAATATTAAAGAGTGTCTTCTTCATAATAGACAACATATTCTACCACTGTGAAGCTGAACTTCTTGCTGCCTCACAGCAGGGTACAACAATAAAAAATAATTCCTTGATTTTGACACTATTCTAATAGACTCTACACTCCTAAATATGAACAAGGAATTTAATATACTTTATTAGGCAGCACTTAGAATGTTCATTTTCTCAAATGGCTGGTACCTTTCTCTCAATAACCCTTGTGGGATGAATTTTAGTGTTCGTGTGCATCTCCTCTATTTGAACACTTACAGTGAAATAAGCCTTACGTGAACATTTAAATATTTGTTTATAACATATGAATCCTCCTTGCCAGTTTGTTTTCAGTTTTGTCTTCCACTAAATTTTACCTGAGTTTTGGATCCTGTCTGCCTATACCTTGACTAAGAGTGAATGCCTTCTTGTCTTAATGATCATTAAATGCTTTATGTAGTAGCTAAAGTTTACAAAACTCCTTACAGTTCAGAGGACATGAAGTGGATGCCATGTTTTTTGGTACCGTCATACAAGCTAAAGTCCAATGTAAAAAGTACAAGAGATCACACCGAAGACCTAATATTATTGATTCAAGCTGAGGTTTTGTATAGAAGATTGGGTAGGGTTACAACAGAAATATCTTCTTGGTTCCTAACTTTAAAAGGCTCTGGACAACAAATTAGGGAATTTAAATTTTATCCTTTAGGTGCCAAAGAAAGTTAAGAACAGATAACTGGCGTGACTAAAGCATCAGGGCTAAATACTAACTGGGAGCCTTTTATAGTAATATCAGCCTAACTTACAGTAGTTGCAGTGAGATAGAAGGGATATGTGTGAAAATTTTATGACAGAAAAGTCAATAGAACTACCCACAGCTAAGCATTATCTTGCCATTTGGTAAGACAAGAAAAAAAAGACTAAACATAACTCGGTGAATATTTCGAGTTTAGGTATCTGGGAAACGGCACACTCTTAATTGAAATAGAGAAGTCAGCGACAGGTTAGGTTGGAGGATGATGAGGTCGTGTTTCACCATTTGCATCAAGACATTCAATGGGGTATATCAGCAAGAAGTTAAAATATGGACTGAGATAGCATGAGAGACATATAGGGTGAAAAATTTGGAAAAAATAGCATAGAGGGAGCTGAGTTTCTTTTTCTACCATTTTAATTTGTGATAATGAGTTGTGCAGTACCAATTAAATACATCAAGTCATTCTGAAGGAGCTACTGTGTAAATAAAAGGACAGTAAAACATTAGCTGCCTGAAGTTGGAGCTGATATGTGTAAGAGAAATATAACCGAAAGACTTTGCTTAGTTTGGTTGTCTTTCATACCAATATGTGTGGCTTAGCATATGTCACAGGCAGAGTGACAGGGGCCAAAATAAATGAAACTCATGGTCTAATTTCAGCAATGGTTTAAGTTCATAAGCACACATTATTTACATTTTTATAGAAGTAGAAAAAAAGTGAAGCCCACTAAAGCAGCTATCTCGATTTGACTAGAAAAGTAATTTATTGTAAAAGCATTTTTAACCTTTCTCAATCTCCCCTCCCTAAAATGAAGATAATGATATTGCCTACTGCAGTCACTGAGTTGTCACTATAAATAACTCATTGGAAAATAACAAAAATACAATTTAAAAATAAAAATAATGAGTAACCCACAGGATCATAATATAGCCAGGGTATATTATGACTTCACTGTATATAATATGTGTTCTTTCTCTGTATGTTTTTTCTTACATAATTTTCATACTAGTGAAAAATGGTCATCATAATTTCGTTTTTCTGAAGTGGAAGCTAATCTTTTCCTAAAAAAAAAAAAGAAAGAAAAGGAAAGGAAATGGAAAAAGAAATCTAAAGAAGCTTCTTTGAAAGAATTAACAAATATATTACTTTAAAAATAAAATGATTGGTATTTTAACAAATGTCTCTGAAGAAGAGTCATGTAATAATTTAGAAACTACTAAGATATTATGATTAGAAAGAGACCCGTTCCTTATATTTATCATAAGACATGTATATCTATTAAAAGAAGAAAAGTGAATATTATACCAACACAAAATTGCATTAACAAAATAATGCACAGAATAGAGAACAATTTATTATCATAAAATTGCTCATTTGGTGCTGGGAACACATATATTTTTGGTTCATTTGGACCCTGGTATTTTTTTTCTTTCAGCTAGTTGTTTTATTACTTTGCCTAAGTGATATTCACTACTTTTTTCCATGACTGTCTTATTATAGCCTCAAAGTACTTTATAAATAAGAAAAAAGATAAACAGAGACAATAATTTCATGGTTATTAAACATTCCAAAATGTTCTGTCTAAAAAATGGGGTTATCGACTACATTAATATTAGCAAATTGTTGAAACCAGTTTCTGTGTATCCTTTGCTCTAAGATATTTATCTCATAGGATGCTTGGTTAGTAGCTGGATCTTATTGGCCAGTTGGATTCATTCCTCACTGGGAAGAGAAATAAACTGATAATGCTATAATGATATTAATTTTAAATATCCTAGCATCTTCCCCTAGTGAGCACAACAGGGCAATTAAAAGCTCAATTTTGGGGACAATTAAACCTATTAGTCTTTCATCTGCCATTTAAATAACTGTGATGTTTGTTATGCCTCTTCTAACCTGTCTAAGTCTCAACTGCTCAGATGTGATTAAAGGAAGTAAATTTGAAAAAAAGTTGGGGCAGAGTAATGATCATTAAATGGCAAATATTCTCAGAGGGAAGCTATATTACTGGTCACTGCTTTTTTACTATACAGTTAGATGTTTTCTTTAGCAAACATATCTCCTTTTCTAAAAATATTTTTTCTCTGTTCCTCAGCTGGATAGCATAAGAAAAAATCAGTCATAATTTTTGTCAACTATTTTATCCATGGAGACACAAATAGTTAAGGAGACTGTACTCTTTATCCAGTTGTTTAAGGCAACGACTTCTGACTTCAGTGTTCTCTTTCTTCCACAAGCCATGGAAAACCCTCACAATTATATTTCCATGTTACCTTTTTAGATTCATATAATTCTATTGTTTTTGGATTAAGAAAAGCCTTTTATTTCTGATTCGCAGTGACCTGCGTTATGTCAATAAATATACGATTTTATGTTTACTTATAAATAAACTCATGATACAAATGTATCTACTAAAATATAGATTTCTTTAATGTATACTTTAATATGATCAAAGAAAAAGTATTAAACTTTTTAATAGGGTTTTTTTGGTAATAAACCACGACCTGAGGTTTTTGGTGACTGTTAGATCTTTTGATATACAAGATAATATATGGAAAAAATTAAAATGCTGAAGCACCCACAAATCCAACCTGAACTGAGGTTAGGAGTTTGCCTCTCAACACACTAGTCTTGGGAAAGTTATCTGTCTCAGGGGACAGCTGTGGTCTGTGATGTTTACACTATGTTTACACCCTCACCATTGATAATTATATATTGAAACAGACAAATGTATACTTTCATAGGTCTCTCCTTGTGGGAAGTATTGATATAACTGATTGCTCACAATTCTTATCTTTAACCATGTTGAATCTTCTAATGTCAGAGACCTATAATATGTCATATATACGAAGTCTATCCTAGGGTTTCAGTGGACACAAGATATTTATCTTTAGAACATTTTCTCAATCATAGGGGAAAATGCACATAGCATGCATTTTGAAATTGACTTCTTTCCTCTGTTAACCAAATATTATTTCAATCAGTTTCATTCCTTTATTCATTAATTCATTTAAAATGAATAAGCACATACTAGATACAAATTTTTATAAGAACAGTGTTTTCAACAAAGGAAATAATAGCGTAGTACAGAGACTGCTATGGAAACATATATTTGTTACATAGTATGGCAAATGTAACGTCAGGGAGGTATATACTGTACTATGGCAATGTGGACCAGGGGCTTATTACCAACCCTAAAGGGAATGCAGAGGTCTAAGGCATATTTTCTAGATGTGAATGAGGCATGATTGAATTTCATGGGATCTAGCTAGTTGACAAGAAGAACACACATTCCAGGTAGAAGAAGAGGCTGAACATAAAAACACAGTGGTGAGAAACCTCACTGTGTGTAAATGCTTAAACATTTACCAGATACAACCTTGGGGAAGTTAATTAACCTTGCTTATCTTAAACTTTCTCATCTGTGCCATGAAGATAATCTCATAGAGTTTTTGAGAGGATTAAACAAGATAATTCATGTAAACTTTTTAGCTTTGAGTCGAATGCATAATGAAAACTTAATGTTTTTGACTCTCATACTTGTGCCTAGGATCTACTAAGTGCTTTGTATGATTATCAAAGTGGCCTCACTCCAAAGTATTCAAGCTAAATCACTGGATAAATGTCAACTCGTGTTGTGTATAAACGTGATATGTTTAAGCAAAGGGATGCTAACATTAATAAAAATTTTAAAATGAGATGCAGTACCCATAAACAATGTTAAGGGATTTAATAACTATATTCTTACTGGGCAATATTTAGAAGTGAATTACGGACTACGGGCAAATTTTGGTAACCCAACAAAGTTGACGGATGAATGTATTTAACCAAGAAGGAAAGATAGAATTTTTATTTGTTTTAAAAGTATTTCATCTACAATGTGTGATGTTAACATTTTCATTGACAAAATGAAACAAGTTCATCAGTAAATATGTTAGAAAATACCATATTAAAAAGCAAACAAAGCAACCCTCCTTAATAAAGCTAGGAGATATTTTCTTTCCACAGTTATATAGCACTGTCAAATAAAAAATTAGACTTGTGGCATATTTCTGACAGTTCTGTGTTTCCTCCTGTATAACACTTCAAGTGTACGATAAATATATTTTTTAAATGAATCACCATAAAACATTTTCTGGTATTATAGGTAGGTCACTAGCTTGTAATTCCCAAGTGTTCTTTTATGTGCATTTTAAAAAATGGTAAGAAGCAGTCTTTTCTACTCATCTAAAATTCAACTACTCTCCCATAAGTGCTTATCTATAAAAAGTAATTGCTGTGAAAGTTCATCTTCCAGTTCTTTAGCACTCTCAGGCGGATGGTTTTTCAACTGACCTACAACCATTAAGCTTGCTTAAGTAGTCCCCAACTATTTGGTCTCTGTTTTAATTGCCATTGCTATGCATTCACCAGTTTGAAAGAATTACCATAAGTGAATAGAATGCAGTTTAGCAAGGATGACTACGTTGTAGCACAATCAAGGTTGGAATAACTATTGTATATATGAAGGTTCAATGATAAATGACACATAGAAGAAGAAAAAAAACATGGTCATAATTAAATGCAATCTGAATGTAAGAAAGATATATATCTCTTTTGTGTTTAACAGTGTCTCTGACAATAACATACAGAAATAGAGTCTACCACTGCAAATCAGAGCCCAGGTTTAAGACCCACATTAAAAGCAAGATACTGTAAAGTGGAAAGCAGTGTTCAAAGGAAAAGAACATAAAATAGTTATGATTAAAAAATACCGACTTTAAAGATGGCTAAAGGATTGTGGAATATGAGGATTTTAGAGAAGATTCAGTCTATGATGAAAGAACTGCCTTTAAAGAACACTTTTAATGTCCTTGTGGCCTCTTAAAAGAGAATAGGCTCTGGAGAAAGTGAACCTGGTTTAAAATACCAATTCTGCACTTACTAGCTGTATGACTCTGTGTATATTTCTTAATCCTCAGCCTTGTAATTTATAAAGTGAGGAAAACATTATGTATATCATGAGATTCTTATAAAGATTAAATGAAATAATGTATATAAAATTACTTTGCACAGCGCCTAGGACATGACAAATTTTTGTTCATTGATAGTATTAAATAACAGTGCTATTCCTATAAAATATATTAACTGGCTGCATTCTTTTAAATGGCTTCAAATAAATAATTTACTAAAATTAGGCAACTAGCACTTTTACTGTACTTTGAGCTATTTGTCTATTAGTGGAGAAATTGAAACAAATATAAAAGACACTCCGACTATTCACCATTCTATGCCTAAAACCTGAAAGCCTGACACTTATCCAATACTTTATAAATATTTGTGGGATTAATAAAGAAAATATGTTTTGTAGGATCTGAAATAAATGAATTTAAGGAAGAGATTGATATGAAGAATTTTAATTTATTATTCCCCTAGATGTTATGGAATGTTTTGGGTTATTCCACTAAATTGACATTTTGTTTCATTTTTTTAAAATAAAAAGGCTTCTTCTCTCTACGTTACATGAAAAAACGGCAGGGGGCCTACATATCTCCATTTTGTCCTCTGAGTATATTTCTTATTTTACATAATAGATTATGTAAGGATTTTCCAATCTTTGTCTTTGGAAACTATAGTAATGAGAATGGAAAATAGTGATTGTGTAGGTGATGGAGACTTTTCCTTTATAGGTAGGATTGCTTGGGCCCAGCACAATCCACACTGGAAAGTCTCTATTCTCCCCATTCAATGGTTCAATCTCTCTTTCTGTCTTTCTCTCTGTCCTCTGTCTTTTCTCCCTCTATTCCCACCCGCCTTAAATTGCATTTGTAATACAACAAGAGCAGAAATGGCAAGTGGTTTTCAGATGTATCTGATTATAAATTCTAAGTGTTGCTTTTTTCTATATCTTAATTATTTGTTGTTTAAAATGCCAATAATTTACATCCAATGTGTGTGATCATTTGCAGATAATAAATGAAAATTACTTTGGATATGGTAAGTGTTCATTAAATATTACTTTTTTTTTCCTTTACTTTGTTATTACCAGATAGTAATAGCATTTTAGGTTACTCAGGCAAATAGCAAGGTCTACCAAGTTATGTGGAAGATAAGAGAATATACTTGATAATAAGAGCATTTTCTAACAAAATTAACTTTTTATATTTAATATTACTCTGAGTTTATTATTCTAAACAAAAAGAGAGAAATAATTCATCAAAAAATCTTGAAAACAAGCAGATAACTAGTGTAATATATTTTCAGCAATTATTATTCCATTCAATTTTATCCATACTTGTAGATTACCAGACTCTTGATAAAATTCTTTCATTCATATATTTATTATTTCGACATTTATTTATTAAGAACATATTACATGCCAGGAATTGTTGAAAGTGCTTAAGAAATATGAGTGAACCAAAGAGACGTGCATGGAGGAAACTCATGTTCAAGCAGAAACAAAACTTCTCTTTTGACACACTGGAGCGTATTCCCTTCCTGAACTGGTGGTCACCTCCCTTTGAAGTTTCAAGAGTCAAGAATTTGACTCTATAGAAGTCTGTTTAATTCAACATTAACAATAAAACAAAAACAGAAGGGACTAGAAAAGGTCAAAGCCATGTTTATTGTCCTAATCTAGCTCTAGTTGCCCAGGGGAATTTAATTTGCCTATTTCGTAATGGCTCTTTCTTGCAACTGCCTTCAGCCATTACATTTTCAGTCAGCTTATTTCTATCCAGAAGAAGCTGTCTGGAA
>RJWJ010009936.1:0-48538 GCA_004363605.1 Indri indri | reverse complement strand
AAAATATGTTCAAAAAATCAAGAAAACATGTATAAAGGAAAGTATGAGAATGATATCTCACCAAATAGAGAATACAAATAAAGAGATTAATTTTTAAAAGTGAGCCAAGTAGAAATTCTGGAGTTGAAAAGTATAATAATTGAAATTTTCAAAATCACTGGAGGGGCTCAATAGCATATCTGAACTGGCAGAAGAAAGATTTAGTAAACTTGAAGACAGGCCAATTAAGATTAACCTCTCTAAGGAACAGAAAGAAATAACAATGAAGAAAAATAAACAGAGCTCGAAGACCTGTGAGAGGCCACTTTCACGGCATACCGACATGTGCATACCGAGTCTCAGAAAGAGAGGAAAGAGAATGGTATAGAAAGAACGTTTGAAGAATAACTGAGCACTTCCAAAATTTGAGGAATCTATGCATCCTCCAAGAAGTTCAATGAACTCCAGGTAGGGCAGATTCAAAGAGATCCATACCTAGATATGTCATAATCAAACTGCCAAAGACAAAGATTCTTGAAAATAGTAAGAGAGAAGTGACTTATCACATACAAGGATCCTTAATAAGATCAGTAACTTATTTCTCAGGAGAAGCCAGGGAGGCCAGAAGGTAGTGAGATGAACTATTCAAAGTGCTGAAAGAAAAAGACTATGGACTAAAAACACTAGATCTAGCAAAACTATCCTTCCAAAATTAAAAAACTGGGGAGCAACTGCTTAACAGATACAGAGTTTCCTTTTGGGGTGAAGAAAATGTACTCATTCTTTGATCCGGCAATTCTACTGAGAATTTATTCTACGGAAATATTCACAGAAGCACATACAGATAAATGGACAAGTATGTTCCCTGCAGTCAGGTTTGTATTAAAAGATTAGACATATCATAAACACCTCTTTACATGGGAATGGTTACTACTAAAGAGTGATTAAAAGAAATGAGGTAGAGTTATTTACCGACACAGAAGTATCTATAAAATATATTGTGAAGTTTAAAGAAGATCTTCAGAAAAACATGCAAACTATGATTTTATTTTTGCATAAAAATTGAACTCTGAT
The DNA here is from genome assembly GCA_004363605.1 of Indri indri. Lineage (NCBI taxonomy): Eukaryota > Metazoa > Chordata > Mammalia > Primates > Indriidae > Indri > Indri indri. Next base: position 47,485 of record RJWJ010009936.1, on the reverse strand, counting down.
ATGCATATATACATATATGTAAATGTAACCAGTTATAGACCCAACTAGATTTCTTAGAGTGAAAGCAGAAACCCACTGCACCTCTTTCATACTCTTTCTAAACTTGCTCTGTGGACCTGGTCCTGCCACCTCCAGAGATCTCAGCCATAGCTTTTCTGGTCTCTCTGAGACCTGGTTCTGGCCTCCCCACTGCCAGCTCACAAACCCTCTGGCCCTCTGGCTGAATCCTGTGTCCACCCCTGGCATTGCCAGTCCTAAGAGGCCTTTCCCAGGGCCACCCCAATCTCCAGGCACACCAGGGAAGGGGACATAGGAAACAAAACAGGCTTCCTGTAACAGTCTCTCCACCTAAGATTGTACCTGTTCAGCAGGCTGGAGTAGGCTAGAGCCAAACTGCCTTCACCATACCACGGAACTTGGGGGCACTCGGCCCCACAAAATTGTCCTCAGTCAAGAGCGCAGAAGCAGCCCTATTTTCATGTCCTGTTGTGTAAATGTGTAAAAAAGATCTGGAAGGATACATAATGGCTTTCTCTCTGGGGAAGGGATTTTAACTTTTTACTTCTGTTGCTTCTGTAGTATTTTTTTCAGTAACTCCTGTTATTAGGAAAATTAAAAGTCTCCTGAGTCTATTTCTGTCCTCCTCATTTTGAACAGATTGTCTTTTCCCAAGGAAACCCATGCCATCAGGGGTAACCCAGTCAAGGCTCTGAATCGGCAAATACTTAGGATCACCTAAACTCCCGTGGATGGCACATTGGAGTCACCTGAGTGCCACCCCGCAGAGACTCCGACTGAATTAGCTGGGGATGGGCTTGGGCATCAGGCTGTTAAAGCTCCCCAGGCGACTGCTATGGGCAGCCAAGGCCAGGAAACAATCGTCCTGCTCCTCACAGGGCCCCACCCACGCTCAGTGCTCCCCTCCTCTTTCTCACTCAGCGGAACTGCCTATTACATGTTCGAATCAGCAGTACCTCTGCTCAAACTGTAATTCAAGACGCGGTGTTTTCCAAGTGTAAAGCTACCTTTTTAGATGTAGCGGGAGGGAAAGCAGAGTGGGAGGAGGGAAGCAGCAGAGAACACCCCCTCCCATCACATCTCTATAAAGGATCTGGCTCCAGAACCACTCTGCAGGAGAGCGATAGCTCATGAGAGGCCACAGTGAGAAGCGTGTCAACGCTAATTAGAGCAGAGAAGCACAACACAACCTCCACCCAGGAGAGCAGCAGGAAGGTGCGAGATGCTGGGCTGAGTGGCCATGTAAAATAGCCACAGATGTGATCTCTCATGAGACGGGACAGAAGAGCCTTGGGGCTACCTGCAGTCACTCCCAAAGGGGTGTGCGGCGGGCCCTCGGGGCCCAGCTGTGGTGAGTAGGCAGCAATCTGTGTAGTGTGAGAAGTGAGGTAAATCTACATGTTCTGAGAAAACAGGCAAAGAAATGTTTGGGGGAAGGAGCTCTGTGAAACTTTCTCCAACAGCCTCAACTCCAGCCTCTGTCCTCTCCCTCGATGGATCTGGAGTGCATGCCACAGGGCTTAACATGATTAATTATTATGCAAATATTTCAGCACTTACGATCTCCCTAACCAGAATGTCAGCACCCGCACCTAGATGTCACTCATTAAATTCCTGGTGGTCGCTGGCTCTGGGATTTTACAGATGCCTCTGTTCATTCACCAAAAAATCTGTCCTCAGCACCTTCTAGCTATAGGCACTGTGCCAGGTGCCCAGGACACATCAGTGAGAACAGAGTGAGGGCTCTGCCTGCAAAGATCGTACAGCCTAGATCTGGGCGCAATTATGACACAGTGTGGCAGATGCCAGGGGAGAGGAATCAGTGGCTTTGAGAGCAGGAAAAGATGCTTAGCCCAGGAGAAAGTGAGAGCTAGACTGAGGCTGGATGGGGAACAGAAAGTCTGTCAGCCAAATACTGTGTGTGGTGGCAATAGGGTGTGGGGGGCAAGATTCCAAGTACAGGGAATAATATATGCAGAGGCTAAGGGGCAAGAGAGGATATAACCTGCTCAAGGCACTGTAAGAAGTTTAGTATCACTGAGGTTTTGAGTGTTGGATCAGGGTGGGGAAGGGAACTAAGCTAGTAAGCAGCAGATGATTCAAGAAGAGTAAGCCATGTTAAGGTGCTGGGACTCTGTTTTCAAGGTAACGAGAGCATGGAAAGATTTTCAGCTGGAGGATCACATGATCAAATTCAAGTGTCAGGAAGACCCCCTTGGTTACAGGGCTGCTATGGTCTGAATGTTTGTCCCCCCCCCACAACATTCCTATGTTGAAATCTTAACCCCCAAGGCGATGGCATGAGGAGGGGGGGCCTTTGGGAAGTGATCAGGTCGTGGGGGCGGAGCCCTCATGATGGGATTAGTGTCCTTATAAAAGAGACCCCAGAAAGCCCTCTCACTCCCTCTTCCATGTGAGCACAAAGCGAGAAGATGCCACCTATGAACCAGAAAGTGGGCCCTCACCAGCGCCCGAGTCTGCTGGTGCTTTGATCTAGGACTGCCCCGTCTCCAGAACTGTGAGAAACAAATTTCTGCTGTTTAGAAGCCACCCAGTCTGCGGAAGTCTGGTACGGCAGCTCAAACAGATTAAGCCAAGGGCAGCACCAAGGGCTGGCTGTGTGATGGCAGGGGACAGGCAGGAGTGGGCCACTTGAGGACAGAATGCACAGCCCCTGAAGGAGGGCTGGGAAGCGAGGAGGAGAGGCGGCAAGGATCGAGCCAGGTTTCCAGTGGAAGCGGGTGAGCGACGGTGCGGTCCCTCACCAAGAGGCACGGCTGTGCTGGGGGAGGGAGAAAGCCGCGGTCACAGCTCTGGACACGTGCACGACTTCAGACGAGAAAATATTTCAGAGGAAGAAATCAAGAGCTGAAAAGGAATCATTGTTCTAAACTCATCAATCTCATATAAACAAACACATTTACATGAACATTCATACACTCACAAAAGGAGAGACATAAAAAAAAAAAAAACCACCCAAACCTGCACCCTCCACACACCTTAAGGGGCAAGTCTGGAGCAGAGGTGCAAACTCCACAACCCTTCATGCAGCAGAGGAAACCAGATTGGGACCTTGAGTGAGTCCTGACAACTGTCGCCTGCAGAAAGGCTGATGCTCATGACACGAAGTGAGCCCCGGGCTGGGGATGTTTCTGAACCGCAGCACGGAGTGGGGTGCTTCTGGGGGAGGGGAGGGATCTGAGCCTGTTGTCAGTGACCAAACCAGTCAGGCATTGCTCATCCCTCTGCTAGTATTTTATATTATTTTTAAATGATCACACTATAAATCTGACTGGGTTTTGGTGTACAGGTCCACAAGTTTTGACACGTGTAGAGCCATGTAGCCACCACCACAGTCAGGATACAGAGCTGTCCCATCACCCTCCAAAAAATCCTCCCCCGTGCTGTGCCTTTATAATCTCTCTCCCTCTCTCTCTCTCTCTCTCTCTCTCTCTCTCTCTCTCTCTCTCTCTCTCGCACACACACACACACACACACACCGCAACTACTGATCTGTTCTCCATCGCTATCATTCTGTGTTTTTGAGAATGCCACAAAAATGGAACGGTCCAGTATGTAACATTTTGAGACTGGCTTCTCTCATGCAGCGTGATGCTTCTGAGATTCAACCAAGCTGTTGCATGTGTCAGTGGTTTGTTCCTTTCACCCTTCTGGTATTCAGCGTGGAAGCACCGACAGCATTGCTAAATGCACAGATGCCAGAGAAATCATCTCCCTGTCACAGGTTCTCTGATCACGGCAAACCAAATTCGTAACATGGAGTATGCAGAAAATCAGCGACTTCTGTGGAAACAGATTAGTAAAACACTAAAGCCTTGAAGGTTTTGTGGGATATAACTTTTTAAATTCTTAAAGCAGGGATATTCCATGTAATCCAATGAAAAGAGAAAAAGTAACCCTTCTTTTCATTATTTACAAACCTAACTTGAGATATATAGTCAAGACTTAGTTATTGTTTTTCTTGCCCTTCCCACACAATAAGAGGGGACTAGGGGTGCATATCAATCATGTATTCAGCTAGTCACAGAATTTTCAGCTAGAAGGCAACTCTGGATGTCACGCTCATTTGACAAACTATCCAGCAAACATTTATTGAGTGCCTGCATGTGCACAGCACAGTACTGAGAACAGAGACAGGAGGTGCATCTTCTGCCCTCCAGGGAGATAGTCCCAGATGATTCCAGGGCCGTGGAGCCCACAGTGAGGTTGCCAGCAGCTGGCACTTTGCTTGGGTTCCACTAAAATCACAGTGCTCCCCAAGCTTTCACCATGAGTGGGTGGGATCAGGGAGCCTTGAAGCCTGCTGAGCACTTGGGGGAGCTGAGACAGGATTTACAGTTTGTCACATATAATCCACAGCAGCGAATTCACAGATAACTAATCAAGAGTTGATTGTATTAGGCTTTAGCTACTATGAAGACCAAGCTACAAGGCCAGACACAGTGGCTCACACCTGTAATCCCAAAGCCAAGGTGGGAGGAATGCTTGAGGCCAGGAGTTTGAGATTAGCCTGGGCAACACACTGATACCCTGTCTCTAAAAAAAATAAAAATAAAATACAAAGGTTATGGAATCAGCTGATTAGAAAATTCTCTGTTGGTCACTTGGCTGGCATGTGAGGCTTAATATCAGAGAGTATTTCACACCTAAGAAAGAAGAAACAGTCAACGATCAATGTTCACTTAGCGGGCCACAGGCAAGCCAACTTGGTATGCATTGTGCAGGCCCCGAAGAGATCTAAGAACACAGTCCTCACTTCCCTAAGATTGCGGGGAGAGAAGATGTGCCCACAATAAAAAAACGTCAAAGCATGGTGTCATGTGATGAGTGACAAATGTGAGGCTCAGATGATAAATGTCACATAAGTTCAGAAAAGGGAGGGCCAGAGTGGCCAGCCAGCTCTCTGCATCTCGGTGAGGCAGGGCACACCGAAAATCCCCTTACCTGGTCACAGGGAGCGTGCTCTGGGCCCAGGGCACATGCGCCTGGCTTCGATGGGCTTGTTGGAGCTGAGAGTCTGATCTGCCCGGCCGGCGTCGCCTGCTCAGGCCCACGACATCTGCCTGTGGCTCCCATGCTGTCCAGAGCCCAGCAGGGCCCACCAGGCCCTGAACGCCTTCCTGACAGCCTGGGCCTGGCTCCTCCTCCACCCCAGCAGCACGGCGCGGCGCTAAAGCTGAGCCTTTGTGGATGTGAGAAACGGAGGCTCGAATCCCGTCACCATGTACCACAAAGGCAAGTGGAATAGAAATGCCACTGCTATGCTCGAGATAAAGGCAGACCTGTTCTCATGCCTAGAACAGCAAAAGCCCATTTCAAAGACAACCTTTTTTTTTTCTTAAATAAAAGAAGGATGCACTAATTTCTACCAGAAAGAGACTGTCTTCCAAAAGGGGTAAGACAGGCTGAAATCCAGAGAGGAGTCACAGTTAGCCTCCTCTGCGGTGACCAAAAAAAAAAAAACAGTGACAGTTCACAGGTACCACCTGACCCTCCAAATCAAGATGCCAGTGACAGATTGTCTGTCAAATCAAAAAGGGAGCTGAGCATAGGAGAGCTGATGTGTCCGCTCAGCCCTCCACCCCCCAGGGCAGTGTGGTGACAGAGAGCATCAAATTCACCTGTCACCATGGACACAAGGCCATTCAGCCCAGACTCCAGTCCCAGCAAGTCTCCGCAGCCCCCACGCAGCCTGCGGGTCCATCGGGCGCAGCAAGGGCCGAGCCCAGCATGAGGCTGGCCACTGGGCCATGCCAAGTGGGGAGACCAGATCTCTCCATCTCAAGACATTAATCCTTTTAAAAATGTACAATATGTAATAAGCACCTAAGTATGACCAAGAGTCTTCATACAGCCTTGTAGTTAATGGGAGAGACAGATATAAGTTAAACAAGTCTAGGCAAGGAAGGAAAAGAATGTCCTTACGGCAGAACAGAGACAAGTGCCAGCTGGACATTACAGTGGCTGAGATCCCTGGGACCACAGGGATCTGTGGAAGGCCTGGGACCATAGCCAGGCCCCGAAAGATAGCTAGGAATGGCCAGGTGAAGGAACAGGGGTCAGGGGTGGCCCTGTAGGCAGGAGGCAGTGCCCGAGCATGGGCTAGATATGGTCAGCAGATGCAGGGCCCAATGGACTGGCGTGAAAAACACTTGTCTACAGAGGAAACGAGAGACAAGAGCTAAAAGGCCAGGGCAGGCCGGACAGTGGAGGGCCTAAAGGCGCAGCCACGGAAGGCGGGCGGACCGAGCTCACGGGAGGGGTGCCCTGGCTGCCGAGAACGTACCGCTGCTGTTTGTCGGCCCCTTGTCCCAACAGATGGAGGAAGGCAGGCCTCCCAGGGGAACCAAGCACGCTCCTTCCAACCCAAAAATGATGCGAGGGCCCGAGCCCAGCCAGGGAGCGAGCTGAGCCCCCCACCCCACCGCCTTGTTGGGCAGAGCAAACCAGCCACAGGAAACAATCAGACTCCGGTGTGGCCTTGGGGACGGGGCCTCCCCTGGGAAGGAGAAGGTCACCTGGCTCCGCCCTCCATGACGGTGGCAGCAGTGAGAGAATTCAAGTTCCAGAGAAAGGAACAGCGAGCCCCTTTCCTCACTTAGGACAGGAAGTGTTTCAACAAGTAAAGGGGTTGGGGTGCGGGGGTTTGGGCTTTAGAAGCACGTGGCTTTGCAGTCCCAAGCTTCCATCTTGGTTCTGCTACTTAGAGCAACGTGACCTTGGACAGGTTCCGTAATGCCTCTCATCTGTGAAAAGGGACCCATCCCTCTTTGCAGGGTTGTTGAGAATCAAATGCTGATATGTTGGCATAAGGCCTGGCCATAGAGAAGGCTCAATAAACAGTGACAATTTTGACCATGACGAGGCCCTTGAAACTCTGCCACCGCAGGGAAGTTGCCAACACTGCACAACAGGACTTCTAGTTTTGGTTCCCACCAAAGGTCTGCCTTTGCTTGGGACAACCCTGACCCTATATATACAGAACACAGGGCTGGGCACAAGCACAGTCCCAGGGGTCCCTTAATTCAGAGCTCAGAGTCCCGAAGGGCGATCCTGGGTGGTCAGCCTGTGCGGCCTGAGGGTCATGACCTGCAGGTGGGGGCGTGGTGCAGACTGATGTCACAGTACCTTATCCTCGATGTGCATCTGGGTATGACATGGCCACGCAGGAAGGTGTCACATCAGACTACATACAGGGCCCGCAGTTCCCCAGGAATCCTTCTGCGTCTTCTCAAAGTTCTGACGCACAACAGAGGCACAGTCTAGAGGCTCCAATTTACAGTTAGGACTAGGCCTCTTTACTAAAGTCCAGAATCTGGGGCCAGAATGGGCAAAATTGGGTAAACCCCAACTGGGTGTGCATCATATGACTCAGTGCCAGCAAGTCCTAACGGCAGTTTGCTGGGAACACACCGCACAAGTCAGGATCAAACACAGCCCCTCCTCGCAAGGAGTTCGCAAGCTGGGTGAGAGGTGTGACGTGAGCATAAGAGAAGTGAGGAACAACCGAGGGCACAGTGCTGCATGGCTGGACACCGGCTGAGAACGTGGGAACTCAGAGATGGAAGAGCCCCCTACATGAGGACAGTCAGAAAAGGCCATTCTCCAACATAAAAAGTTCCAAAGATCTGCAAATGGAACAACCTAGCTATTTGGAGGCTCACCTGTCCTAAAATGTGACTTGGAAACAGTGCACAAATGAGATTCAGATGTCAATCCATGTGGCACAAGGGAAGAATGTCATCCATGAAAGGACACAGGGTAGGTCCACCGCTCTCAGGTGCTGCCAGACCTGTGGTGACAGGGTCTCCATCAACCTTCACACCTGCTCCAGCCTGCGGGGCCCAGAGTCAGGCCCAGGGAGAAGGCAGGTGGTCATGCTGCCCCTTGGCCAGGGAAAAATCCCTTCCCTAAGATGGCTTCAAGACCTTTCATTTAAGGACTCCAGCAAAGCCCAGAAATGATCTTATGAATATTAAGTGGGCTCCCTGAGTGTGTGGATACCAAGGTCTCCAGGGGTACAGGTGTTCTGGTCTTTGGAGCAGATGTTTCCCCCATCCTAAATTTGCAAACCAGGTTGCAGGCTTTCAAAGCAGTTTCAAATGGGCTTGGGTGAGGGTTGCTGGTTACTGCCAGGGCCTGATCACCCCTTGAGTTGGAGGGAAAGATCTATAGGACCGAAGGTCCTGCACTAACTAGGGGTCTCCTCACCAGGCAGAAGCACCTGAGAAGGCCAGCTCTAAGGACTTGCCATGGCTCAGCCTCCCTGAACTCTGGGGCCCTGAGTCACCGCTCATCTCTGGGGTCAGTATTCCAGGCTCAGTCGTCACTTCTTCATCAAGAGGACACATTCTGGCCCACGGGTCATCTCTCCAAGGCAAGCAAAGGATACCCAGCAAACATGCCCCCAAGTTTACAAGATCTACTTAGGAAAATGTACTAAGTGTCCTAGTGTCTTCAGACAGCTTGTACCACTCTTGCCTAGGAAGCTTGGCGTTCTGAGATGCCAACACTTTTCTCCTCAGGGGGCACCCGAGAGCTGCACTGGCACAGTCCCCCACATCACATGGAGGTAGAGGGGACGCACACTCATGTGATTTGAACGCTCACTCCCCTTGCCGTGTGGCTGGGGCCAGCCTCTCTCCCTTAGGAGACCGGATCTCAGTGGCGCGGAGCCCTGTGGCTTCACATGAACCTGCAGAGCCCGCAACTTGATCGAAACAGCCTAAAGCCTTAGCTTTCCTGTGCAGACTCAACGCAAGGATCACACTGTGTGGGCTCACTGCTCACCCCTGACAGCACAAGGACCACGATCGGGTGGGCTAAGGATCAGCTGTCGGAAACCCGCCAAATGCCTGCCTTCAAGAAACATCACTTGTAAGAATTCCTTGATTTTAAAACCCATTTTGTTTCCCCCCTACTCTTAAAAACCTCATCTAAGAAAAAAATAAAGGGGTCCTCTTACAATTTCTCAGTGAGGCGTAAGAGTGGACGTCATGTTCCAGTCTGTTAAATAATCCCACCTGTGGGATGAAGCCACAGCTCTGTGGGCACATGGAGGAGACACATGCTTTAAACTACTGCAAACACTTAAATCAAGGAATGGATTTTGTTTTTCCTAAGGCACCAATATTCCAAGGATGAAAACCACTTGCATTCTGATTAGCCCCAAATGCTGAGAACACACTAAACATTCTTAACATACCTCACCCTTTAATTGCTTATCAAGTTGGTCTTAGCAATAATTTTAATTTCAAATGTGTCATTACATTATGAAGAAAAACACTCTTTCCAGCATTATCCTTCAACATGCACACGCACGTGCCCATGTACACGCAAACACACAAGTGTGATCCTGTGATTAAGAAAGGCTGCAAAAAAAAAAAAATACACACACACACACAAAGGCTGCTGCAGTCAGAAGTTTTGCTTTCTTGGACCTCGATCCAGGTGACACTCCCTGGTCTAATCTCTGGCATGTCACCTAGCCACTCAGTGCCCAGAGTGACATCTGCAAAACAGAGGGCTGCAGCTCAGGTAAGAGAGCCCTGAGCCACTTTCATCCCAGGTGTCATTGATACTCGGAGCTCCTGTCAGCCTCAAACACCGTGAGGACAAGGTAAAATGATCCCCAAAGAGAGTTACAAAAACAGAGGGAACACTGAGATATCAGACACTGAATGCAAAACAGTGTGAGTCGAGGTGCCCACTTTCCACGCACCCTCCACTGCGTTCATTGTAACCCCCTTTCCTTCCTTTAGGTCCACCCTCGTTTGTCCTTTCCTTGGGAACAAATCTCCAGGAAGCCTCCCCACTGCAGTCCTTACAGTGCCACAGTTGCCATACAATTCTCTTTGTCTCAGTCACCCACCCCTGGGGACTTGTTCAACACAGAAAGTCTCTTGGTGGGAGCCCTCCGGAAGAGCACTTGCCTTGGAGCTCTAAGACTGGGATCCTTGATCCAGATGCGCCACCTAATATGAGAATGACCTTGGGAAATCCACGGGATCATTCTCAGCCTGTGTCTTCATCTGAGCAGATGAAGAGGACATTTTTTTTCTTATCCATTTTGAGGATCCAATGAGATACTACTGCACACATATGCCCAGACTTTCATTTGACAATGCACCCATGAGTGTTTATTGACCTGAATTTCATCTAGAGAAGATGTGCCACGAAAACAACGGGTGCCTCCATGACCGCCCCAACAGACATGCCCCGTGCTGCCTTGGGACTTGACATAACATCAAAATTTTTCATTGAAAATTTTCTTTCACTGTAAAATTACAGATTTTTCAGAAAAGAAAAAAAAAGCAAACCCAAAAGCCTACCACACCAAGCACTTCAATTTCAGTATGTTTACCTCCAGACTTTGTTCCTATTGGCACTGTATTTTATTTTCAATTATTCATGAAGCAAATATTTGTTGACTACTACTAAGTTCCAGGCACCGCATTAGGCACCACAGATGAAGAAATAGTCAGCAATGAAAAACAAAGTCCTTGTTCTCACGTTCAAGGGTGGAGAGAGACAATAAACAAACTGATATCCAGTGTGTCAGGCGGTGGTGAGGGCTCTGAAAATTAAAGCAGAGTAAGGGGAGATGCTATTTCATACAAGGTGAGCAGGGAGGACCTTCTCTGAGGAGGCGACAGTTGAGCAGAGGCCTGAATGAAGTGGGGGTGAGCTCTGGAGGTGTGCAGGGAAGAGCGTGCAGGCAGTGGGGGGAGCAGAGCCGAGGGAGACTGGAGCAATCAGAGACAGGCTGGATGCTGCAGGGAGAGGAGGGCTAACAGCACCTGGATGAGACTCTGGATTTTATTCTGAGTGATGTAAAATGCCATCAGAAAGTTCTGAGCAGAGGGCTGGCACAAGGTGACTTACATTTTAATCTCCTTTTCTAATTACTCTTGCTAGGATATAAAAATACAATTAATTTTTGTATATTGTTCATCTATCCTATGCCCTTTCTAAATTCACTTATTAGATCTAGTGGCAGTTTTGTAGATTAGTTAGAATGATGTCTTCTGCAAATAAACATCATTTCATGCCTTCCTTTCCAACCCTATGCCTTTCATTTCTTTTCATTATTTAGAATGATTTTAGGTCTGGGTTCCTGGAAGATGAACAGAATTTTTTCCTCCTAATTCTAGATTGCTGAGAGTTTTTCATCATAAATAAGCTGTCAATTCTGTCTAAAGCTTTCTTCTGCATCTACTGAACAGATCATATAATCTTCATTTTTATTCAATTACTGTGGTGAATCACATTCATGGACTTTCACATACCAAGCCAACCTTGCATTCCTGAGATAAACCCCATTTGGTCATGAGGTATGATCCTTTCTATGTACTGCTATATTCAATGTGCAAGTATTTTGTTGTTTTTGTGTCCCTATGCTCATGAGGAATATTGGTCTGTAATTTCTTTTCCTTTTTTTAAAATTGGGGTTAAGCTGGCCTCATAAAATTATTTGGGAAGTGTTTCCTCCTCCTCTGAAAGATTTTGTGCAACATTGGTTCTATCTTTTTTTAAATGTTTCCCAAAATTCACTAGTGAAGCCATCTGGGCCTGGAGTTTTCTTTGTGGAAAAGTTTTTAATTACAAATTTGATTTTTAAAAAATCCACGAAAGCACTTTGCAAAAGATGATATGGCATGCAAACAATAGGTGCCTCTATGACCACCCCTATAAGTATGCCCTGTGCATTTTTAAAATGCATTTAAAATTTCATTTAAAAAATCAAATTTAGGGCTACTCATATTTTCACATTCTTCTTGTATCAATTTTATTGGTCTTTCAAGGAATTTATCTGTTTCATCTAATTTGCTGAATTTATTGACATAAAGTTGTTATTAATATCCCATTATTATCCTCTTGATATGTGTGAGATGTGTATTAATATGTCCTCTTTCACTCTTGATACAGTAGGTCCTCACTTAACATTGTGGATAGGTTCTTGGAAACTGTGACTTTAAGCAAAACAACATACAACAAAACCAATTTTTTTCTCAACAATGTTATAAAGAAACAACATCAGTGAAGGAAATGACATTATTCAAAAACACAGTATGTCACTGCACTTAAAGTTGCGGTTTCCAAAAACCCATCAATGATGTTATAGGTGAGGACTTACTGTATTGGCAATTTGATTTCTTCTCTTTTTTTTGATTAGTCTTCATAGGGGTTTATTGATTTTACTGATCTTTTTTAAAGAACCAACATTTGTTTTTGTTGACTTTTCTCTACTGCTTGTTTGCCTACTTCCATTTACCCATCCTCTGTCCTCTGTCATACATTTTATTGCTGCATATATTAGAAACTCCATAATAAATTGCTATTATTTTTGCTTTAACCCATCAATTGTCTTTTAAAGAAAATTTTAAATGAGAAAACAAATTTTTTTCTATTTACCACATTATTTCCCATTTCTGGCACTTTTCCCTACCTATGGCTCCATATTCTCTCTGGTGGCATTTCCTTTCAGCCTAAAGACTTTTCTTATTGCAGGTCTACAGGAAACAATTTCCATCAGCTTTTCTTAATCTGCAAATGTCTTTATTTCACATTTATTTTTGAAAGATATTTTTTCCAGAACTTTAAAGAACATTATCCAATTGTCTTCTGGTTTGTATACCCTTATTTTTGTTCCGCTATATGTAATGTGCCTTTTTACCTCTGACTGCTTTCATACTTTATTTTTATTTCTGGTTTTCAGTGATTTCATTCTGGTATGCCAAAGTGTGGTTCCCTTTGAGTTTATCCTGCTTGGGGTCCCTCGAAATTCTAAAATCTTTAGGCTGAGATTTTTTCATCAAATTTGGGGAAATTTCCTCAAATATTTTTCTGCCCTAATCTCTTTCTCTTGTCTTCTAGAATTCCAATTATACATATGTTAGACTACTTGATATTATCTCTCATGTGCCACTGTTCATTTCTTGCCAATGTTTCTTCACTCTGTGATTTGGTATGAATGGTTTCTACCAATCTGTCTTCAAGTTCACTGACATTTTCTTCCACCAGTATCCAAACTGCTCTTAGATCCATCCAGTGAATTTTTCATTTCAGATATTATATTTTCCAGTTCTAGAATTTCCATTTGGTTGTTTCTTAATTTCTGTTTTTCTGAAATTCCTATCTGTTCACTCATTATGTTTGTATGAGTTGGTATCTATCAACCTTTTTCTCTTTGCTACTGATCACCTTGTCCCATATATCCAGTGATTTTTTTTTTTATTGTATGCTAGATACGGCAGAGAACACTTTATTTGAAGAGTGTTGAGTTTTACTCTGGCAATTAGTGGATTGGCATAGCATCTTGATCATAACAAGGCTTGTTTTTAGGTTTTGTTATGGAGGGTCTAGCGTGGTCCTTAGTCTAGGCTAGAGAACCCTATTTCTAAGGTATGACCCTTCTATAATTCACCTGAGTGAATGCGCAAGGTGTTCAGTCTACCCACCTGCAGGAGGGTAGAACTCTAAGTCTCCCAGCACTCTGTGACTGTGTATCCTCCGTATTCTTTGTTCAGCTCACTACCCTCCCCCACCACCCTGCTCAGTAGTCATTCTCTGCCAAGCCTCAGTCTTGCCTTGTGGAAATGCAGCTTAATATTTGGGCAAGACTCCAGGGGACCACTTTGAAGACTTCTCAAGTCCCTTCTCTGCTCAGAACCCTCCTCTCCAATACCCTGACCCACAAATCTAGCTGCCTCAGCATCCCCAAGTCTGATCTCTGTTTCTGCTGCTCAGCTCTCTGGTGGTCTCTGCTTCCCTGTACCTTGTTTTTGAAGGCACTTCCAGACAGAAAGCCAGGGTCAATGTGGAGCTTGCCTCACGTGCTTCCGACTGGATCAAAGATCTGCACTGAGTGTTGTTCCATTCTTGTAAACAGTTGCTTCGTATATTTTGTCCAATATCATAATTGATTATTAAAGAAGAATAAATATAATATTTATTACCCCATCATGTCTGGGATTGGAAGCCTGATTACATTTTAAAAGGTGACTCTGGCTGCTGTGTAGAAGAGACTGCAAAAGGAACTACATATCCTAAGACCACATGGAAAATACTGATGAGGAATTTTTCTTGAAGCAGAAAATGCTAATGCTTTGACACCTGTTCAACACCTGTGCAAATCTCACAAGGCATCCAGAGTAAAAGTGTACCTTCAGATAAACCCATGGGAACAGGAGGCCAGTGCCCATCTCTGATGCCAGGCAGAAACGCAGTTCTGAAGGCTGCAGTGAGAGGACCTCCTCTCATGGTTCTTCTGGCCAAGCCCAGCCACAGCTGCAGCAGGAGCTGGCAATCCCAGGAAACTCCTTCCATGTTCAAAGCAGTAACCAGTGGACTGACTGGCTGTCTCATCTGGAAATAGCTACAAGGGCAGAAGAGTCTAAATGTGTAGCCTGGAGACCTCTGAGGTCACCCTCAGGTAGCAGGTCTCTTCTAGACAATTCCAAAATCCTCAGCTGTGGGGCAAGAATGGCTCACTCACTGTCCCTCCTGCAAATGCAGTTCCAAGTTAACCCTCCTACCAAAGTTATTTTCCTGGCAAATGCCTGGCCCTGGCACAGCAAGGAGTCTGGGCTGGGGAGAGGCCAGGTCCTTCCTGGCCACACAGCTAGATGGCTCCACAGCTCTCCCATCCGACAGCCCATGGGTAGCTTGTCAACCTAACAGCTTGGAACTGAACAGAAAGATTTTATCAGCCTAAACAAAAACCCAAAGCCAAACTCACCCTGTCACTGTGAATGCTACCAGGAAGATAAATACCTGAAAGGGCCATCCCCTCCCTTCCCTGGTACAAGCTGCCACTTGCCCTGGACAACAGACCAAGGCTTGGGTGTCCAGGGCGGTTTGCAGACCAATGACCTTCCCCTCTTGGTGTTGCCCCTATCAGCAGTGCAACAACATTCAGAATCTATGAAAGGCTGGGCCCACACCGGAGAGGTGGACCAAACCTCACAATCTCCATGAAAAGTCCATGTGTACAGAAATGAATTTCATTAATACCTCACCTATTTTCTCTCAGCCTGGACTGTATCCCTGTATTTATTTGTATAACTAGCCAGAATAATCCTAAGGGTTCAATGGTCTACACACAGAAAAAGCCCACTGTCCTAAACCTGTCCTGCCCAACCCTATGTTTAAAAGCGTCACGCAAGCATTAAGAGTACAGACTGCATAAACGTGTCCTGATTTTAAGCCTCACAGTGAATCAGCATCTCAGAAGCTCTGCTTCCTCAGAGGCTCCTGGGAGGTGTCTCCAGTGAAGATTCAGAAAAAATTGGCAGAAACCTGTCAAGCAATTTCTGTGTAAGGCTTCTGTGCACACCATGAAATTCATGAACCCTAGATAGCAACTGCGGATTCTTAAGTTTCCCTTATGATATTTGCATATCATAGGGATTAGATTCCCTGTGCTTCTCAAGGGGGTACTTATTTGTTCATAAAATTATTCTTTATTTTGGTCCAATTTTCTTCTGATTTACATGTAACAGCTGTGCAAGGCAACAGCTGTAACTTATAAGAAGGGGTGGGCAGGTACAGAGAAACCCCTGCTACCCATCTGAGAAAGCAGTCATGATGATTAGATAAAGGATCTGATCCCAGAGGAGGTTCTCAAGGTTTCCATGTGATCTGGACCCAAGCAACGGCCATGAGACCACTGTTCATGAAATCTGCAAGTGCAAACAAACTGAGCTGTCTGGTTGCAGGGTAAGAGCAAACACTGGCTGGGCAAATGGCACTTCCTCCCTCCAGCATGTTCCTGCTGCCAGCCTACCAGCTCTAAGGCCCACTGAAATGTGATGCCCTGACTGGCGGCCTCCCCTGGGAACGGGGCCTGGCCCCGAACACTCCATCTGTGAGCATGTCCCAAGCCACCTGGCCTCTTTGCTCTTTAACCCCGGTTCCCTTTCAGCCAGGAGAATCCTGCACCCCCTGTGAACTCACAGAGCCTGTCCCGAGGTGCAGAGCCCATCAGTGGGAGTGGCAAAAGGCCAGCGCTGTGGCAACGGAAGCCAACAACAAAAGGAACAGGTAGCAGGGCTCGGGCAGCTTTTGAAAAGGGGGAATTTAATTCCGAAAAAAGAAATTGCTGCGAATTGCCCAGATTCTCAACCTCCAGCTTGATACAACATCGTGAGCAGTCAGTAACGCCGTCTCCTCACTGTGTCACTTTCTCTCCCGAGTCCCACTAGAGGGGATTCTACTCCCTGTCCTCTAACAAGGCACAACTTCCCACCTCGGCCCCGTCCCCTCCTCCAGCTGCTCCTACCTGCGGGAAGCAGATTTCAGAGACCTCTTGTTAAGGGACTGTGGGCTGGGCCCCGCACTCAGGCAGGACACCACACATCCCCTTCGAGAACAGCAGACTGCAGCATCTTCTCTGAACACGTAGTCTGAGAAGTTCTTTGTTTCCCAAATCACTGTTCTGAGGACTCACCAGAACCAGACTCAGTTCTGCTCACAATGACAACCGTTCCCCCCAAAATAAGGAGCAGCCTCGAAGCCAAGAGGGTCCGAGTCAGGTGTTCCCTCCCTCCCACGGCCATCTGTGGCCAGAATGTGGGTTTTGGAATCCACCAGGCCTGGTCCATTCACCTGTTTGGTGACCTCAGCGAAGGTCTTCCCCAACTAGGTCTGTTTCCTTTTCTGCTAAGTGGAGCTAGGAACTGTCCCTGCTCTCACGGGTTGACAGGAGGATTACATGAGCTGACGTAAATGAAGTGTTTAGCTCTAGGTTGCATAGAATTACCTCTCAGTAAAACAGGGGCAGTTCAGGACTCAGGTTCCAGTGAGCTTGCTATGCACAGAGAATTAAAAAATCTAAGATATCTTTTATTTTTTAAGAAAGGTTGAGAATTGTAGGTAGTAAGTTCTCTGGGACAATGCCAGGCAGCAGGTGAGCAGCAGGCACCTGGCAAGGTGCTGAATTAAAGGGCGGGAAACCTCCCACACTCACAATTCTGTTCCCAACACAGGCACGTCCCTTCCGCTTTCTGGGCCTCAGGTACCTCATCCTTCAAAGGGACATACTAATTCTGGCCCTGTGGGCCTCACAGTGGACAGGGCTCAAGTAAGACTGCTGGGGGCACGCTGTGCCTTGAAGAGAACAGATGGCTATCTGAAGGTCTCTTCGGACCTGTGGGACCCTTAGCACAAATGCCCCTGGCATGGACCAGACACCAGCAGGGGCCGTGGGCAGGGTGGGAGCCCAGAGCACTCAGCGAGGGGCCTCCACATGCAGAGCGTTACATCAGGCCCTGAAGGGACAAGGCTGATGGAAGCGTGGTCCCTGCTCTCGGACTCTCACAGCTGAGAATGTCCCGCTTTGTGTGCTAGGTTCAGGTGTTCTCCAAAACCCCGTTCCTTCAACCCTCCACGTCCCAGGATTAATGAGGGGGACCAGATCTAACCTGGGGGCTCCAGTGCCAGGGCAGGAAGGGAGGCACCTGCAGGAACGGGATGGGACAGTGGGTGGCACGTCAGCCACACTCTGGAGCCAGCCCACCGAGGCCACCTGAACCCAAACACTAGTGACCAAGGCCAGGCTGCAACTTGGAGGCAGAAACTACCTGGCTGAGCCTCAAAGCTGGGCCACCCTGAGAATCTTCAGATGCTTTGTTTGCTTCCCCAGACTGTTCTAGTCACATAAGGAAACCCACAGAAACCCCAAACACACCAATCACTGTGCTCTGTGTGCATTTCACGTGGCAACGGAGAAAACACAACATCGTGCGCCCATACTGCATACCAAAACCTTCGAAAATGTTTTCTTCTAGAACAATGCTGACACGCTTGTGATTAAACATTTTGCTGTTCCATCTTGCTGACTTATTTGATGGCGACACAAGAGCCTGGCCCCTCCCCACTCTGGGAGGCACGAAGCCCACCCTTGTGTTTTGCCCTAACGGGCAGCACAGTGACAGGTGTTACTTTTCTGTTTTCTCTGGTGACAACCACCTGCGTCCTGGGCAACATAACTGTGCCAGAGATTGGGGCTAGCAGGAAAAGGCACAAGGGAGAATAAAACATTTTGCAATTTATTAAAGTACCCGTGCTAACAATTCTATGCCAAAAGAGTAAAAGAACGCCAGACAGGAGGGGGTGTTGTCTGGTACTGGCCCAGCTGAGGTCCAGGGTGGCTGTGCCTGCCTGGGTGTGCTGTGGGCAGGTCAAGGCACTGAGCTGGCTGTCCCTGTCCAGGTGTGAACGGTGAGCACCGTGATGCCCACACCTGTCTGCCACTCCGTCCCCAGGCGTGACCTGGACGTGCCCATTCGGCACGTGTGTCTTTGTCATGCGGGGGTCACACCAGCTGTGGCCTCACAAGGCCTGCTCCCTTGATGCTCGGCTCACCTCCAATCAGGCTTGTGCCAGGCACGAAGCCGGCCTTCCCCAAACACCCTGAGGCCTGTGATGGCTCCTGAGAGCCGACCCCCGTCTGGCACGGCCTCCCCCTCCCTGCTGCAGCCCGGCTGAAACGCAGCTGAGCTAATTCTGGGCTCCCTGCCACCCGCACAAGCCCACGCTGCACACGCTCTGACTCACCATGGAGGCGCCCAGAGGCGGGGAGTGGAAGGAAGGCTGCGGGGCACTCGCTGGGCAGCCACCAGCCGGGGCTCTGTCCTCTGCCTGACGGTGGAATCCAGGGGTGGATCTGGGGCCTCCGACCACCTGCACCCCGTCACACTGGTAGGAGCACAGCCCCACATTTTCAACTCAACGAATTCCTTGAGACACCCAGCCACATATTTACAGCACACAATCACAGACTTAGAGCTTAGAATTAAAAATTAAACTTGTGCGACTCTCTACCACCAAGACCTATTTCGGCACATAGAAAATTCTTACAAGATCACCAGATGTCTTGAACATAAAAAGCATTAGATCAGGGGGGAAATGGGGGAGATTATTTGCCTCTAGAAGTTCAATTCAACCTTATTCAAAAGCCCTTCACTGAAGACCTGTTATGCATTATTCTTCTGCGTGTCCCCGGACAAGGTGCAGGCCCCACCCTCCAGAAACCCCAGTCTGTGGAGGAGGCAGACATTCCTGTTACCCACCTGCAAAGGAGGTCTGTCCACAGTGACCGAGCAATGGCCACTTCTGCCCAGGACACAGGGGAAGAGAGCCAGCAAAGCTGCCTCAAGGTGGGCTGTGGGCAGTCGGCCAGGTGGGCAAGCCTCTGGACAGAGGGGACACAGGAGTGAGGCCTGTGGTGTATCAAAGGTGGACTCTGCTGGGAGTGTGCGTAGGGATAGAGGTGGTCAGACCGTGAAGGGCCCATGGTGCCATCTAAGGAGAGAGGACTGGAGGGTGCAGGCAGAGGGCCACACGGCCAGGCAGACAGGCCCTCACCAGTTGGTCCCTTAGTCACTGAGGACCACATCTCCCATCCAGAGGGCAGGTCTGGGCATCCAAGGAGTCATAGGACGTGTGGTCGTCAGAAGCAGAAAGCCCTAACAAACGTGTGCGGTGGGGCAAGTGACTTACACACTCCAAGCTCCCACAATAATTAGAATGAACAATCAGGCGCTACCTACCTTGCAGGGCTGTTTGCAGGATGCAATGAGCTAAGCTACGTGGAAGCCTTCGGCAAAGCACCTGGCCTGTGGCAGGTGATCCTGTGGCAACCCAGTAGGACACGATGGGAGAATACAAGGTTGGCTCAAACTCCAATGCCACCATTTACCCATAGCTGGACCTGGGGAGGGGTCCTCAATGCCTCCCAGCCGAGCCTCAGCTTCCTCCCCCACCAGACCCAGAACAGTGCAGCATGACGGCCTGGTGACAGGCTCAGACAACACTTCTGCGGTGCAGGCTTTTATCATCGTCTGGCCAGCAAGGGGCTGCCACCTGCCCATATGCCCCACTCATGCCCACGAGCCAGGAATCCCCGTTAGGAGCCAGGCCAGGGGAGGACGCAGGAGCCCAAGGGCCTGGGTGACTATGCTGGTCAAATTCCTCACCTTAGAGGTAACAGTCCCCTCCTCCCGCCTCCTCCAGCACCAGGCAGCAGCCCGGCCTCCTCCAACAGCAGCACCGGCATTTACCGGAGTCGGCCTCTGCACCGCCACCCCAGCCGCAAGCATCATGGAGCAGGTTTCCAGGGAGGAGGAGACGTCACGCCCACATGTAGCCTGGATGCCACGGTGAACCAACACGTGCAACTGCAGACGCAGAAAGGGGCCCCCCTGAAAAGCCCCACAGGGTGCTGCCCAGCCCCAGCCCTAGCCAAGGAGCAGCCCCTCCCGCCAGCTCAGTTCCTGGGCTCGGCCCCCTGCCTGGGCCCTCAGTCCTCCACCCAGGTGGCTTCCCCGGGCTGCAGCCTCGGGTTACATAAGCTGGGTCCTGTCACCATGATGGGGGCTCTAGGGTTACATGGCTGGACACCGGCCAGGCCAGCTTACTGTTTGTTTCCATCCTCGTGGAGGGAGGCTTTTTTAAAAATAGGAGCCCCTGCCAGGCATAGAGGGCCCTGCCCTCTGTTTCTCTGCAGCCCCCACCGGCCTCGCAGACAGCCGGCTGGCCAGCTCATGGAGCCAACTCTTCGCCTTCATGCTGGCCCCACAACCAGGGCCCTCCCCACCAACAGGCCCTTCCCTTAGTGCACTACTGAAACATAGGCCCAAGGACAGAGGCCTAAGGCCGGTGGCTCTGGGCATAGATGCCACCAGTGGCCCTCCAGAGGGAGGCGCCAGGCAACCAGCCTCCCTTCCCCCTGTGCCTGGTTAGGCAGCATCATCCTGGGACTCCAGGACGGGAAGGCTGCTCCCAGGGCAGGGCCCTGGCCCCTGGGGCAGTGTCTGCAGTTGGCAGCTGCCCAGTGGGCAAAGGGGTACAGTCCAAAGCCCCTTCCTGGGCCCAGAAGACCCAGGCCTTTGGCGTCGCCCCCTGGCCACAGTCACAGGCCTCTGCCAGCGGGAGTGGTTTTGGTGAAGGGGTTGGCACGAGGAGCTCAGAGTAGAGAAATGAGAGAAGGGACGTCGGCTAGGATGGGCATGTCCATTTACTGGCCTGACCCAGGGACTGGGTCTAATTTGTGCTTGGAGTGCTAAGGCAAGGCAGAAAAGGACATCATGTGCCAGACTGTGGGATACTCGGGCCCAGGGACAAGGGGGTACAGAGTGCTAGAGAGGCGCCACCCCTGGCTACCCCTTTCTGCATGGAAGCAGCAGTTGCTAAGTCCTTCCTTTGGGCCTTGGCGGCAGTGCCTGGGAGGCAGCCAGAGCAGGCATCATGGTGGACTCACTCCTAAGTACGTGGGAGGCACCTCCTGGAACCCCCAGAGATGATGGGGTGACACACGGGGCAGGGAGCATGCCACGGGGACCATGGGGGCCAGGGATGCCCGGGGATTGGTGGGCATATGACTCTCTGGAGACTTGGGTGTGCCTGGAGCCCTGGAGTTGCTGCCTGGGTTTGTGCTCATCAGGAGACAGAGGAAACCTCATGAACATCACTGACAGCAGAACAGGAGGGGATCTGCCCTGCCCAGGGGAAGGGGGTGCTGCAAGGGCCAAGTGAAGAGGGTCCACTCTGCAGAGAGGGTGGGCTGGGGTGGGGTGGGGAAGAGCCGTCAGACACGCACAGGTGCCAGGCAAGGGTGCAAGTGATATGTGGAAGTCAGTCGATGCCACTTTGTGACTAGAGGACAAGCTCTTTCAACACAGCTTTCTCCCACTCTCTGACTGAGGCGGAGCACAGGGCAAATCTTCAAAATTCCTATGGACCGGCACTAAATCTCCTTGGCACCAAAATCAAAACTCTGACCATGAGGACACACTTTATATTCGGCTCAAGTGTTCAAAGGCTTGGCCAGGCCTTATGTTTGGCAAATGACAGCGTGCAGGCCCTCTGGACGCACCAGGCTGTTGCCCTCAGGGCCGCTATATCAGGCCTGGAGAACTGCCCCACATGTCCAGAGACGGGCAGATGGCACGGATCCAAACCCCCAGGCCACTGGCCACTCTCCGAGTACCCTTAGAAAAAATGGGATTTTCCTAATTATAAAGTAATTCATTGGATTAAAAAAAACCCTGTGCTATATCCACATAGTGGAATACTACTCAGCAATAGAAAGGAATAAACAATTGACTCGTGCAACCACATGGATGAATCACACACACAAAAATAATTATGGGCTCAAAGAAGCCAAAAAACAGTACACACTGCAGGACTCCATTTATGCAAAATTCTAGGAAATGCTGCAAATTCAATAACAGTGACAGAGTGGGGGTCAACAGTTGCCCTTTAGGGGACTGGGAAGGGGAGGAATGGAGGCAGAGACTAAGAGGGGCATAAGGAACTTCTGGGGTGATGGGTATATGCACTATTGCCATTGTGCTCGAAACTTATCAAACTGTGCACTTTACATGTGTACAGATTATATGTCAATTGTGCCTCAAAAAAGCTGTTTTTTAAGAAAATAAATAATCCATGCTTATTATAAAAAATACAGAAACATATAATATCTTCCATAATTCTATCAGAGCTAACCAGAAATAACATTTTGATATGTTTCCTTCCAATCTTTTCCCTGTACCCACACATAAATGTCAATTTGTTTTTATGTGGAATACAACTCCTCTTTTAAAAAGTTTTACATCCTGAATTTTTCTTTTTTCTTTTTAACTTTAAAAGTTCTATATCCTGGCCAGGCGAGGTGGCTCATGCCTGTAATCCTAGCACTCTGGGAGGCTGAGACAGGAGGATCGCTTGAGGTCAAAAGTTTGAGACCAGCCTGAGCAACAGTGAGACACCATCTCTACTAAAAATAGAAAAAGTTAGCCAGGTGTGGTAGCACGCGCCAGTAGTCCCAGCTACTCGGGAGGCTGAGGCAGGAAGATTGCTTGAGCTCAGGAGTTTGAGGTTGCAGTGAGCGAGGCTGACACCACGGCACTCCAGGCTGGGCAACAGAGCAAGACTCTTGTCTCAAAAAATAAAAAATAAAAAGTTCTATATCCTGAGTTTTTCCCCTCTCCAATCTGTCATGCACACAGGGAACAGGAGGTGAAGATAGCAGCTCCCTAGGGAAGGGGCAAGTGGCCAGGAGAGGGGTGAGTCCCTGCAGAAAAGCCTGCCCCGAGGGGCCAGGGACACAGGACAGGGCGCGCCCAGGGTCAGTACCTGTCCTTTGGTATCGTTTATCCAAACTACTTCTTTCTCCAAATTGAACCTAATTATCAATGGTCTACACCCGGTACCTGCTCAATCAAATTTGCTAAAGGGAATCGGAACAAAATGGAGCTGGGACTTCCTCTAACACATCCTGAATCTTCTGTCCCGTCTTCGCACTGGCCCCTGCCTCGTTCCCATGGGCTCTCTTCCCCTCTGGCTCCAGCCCACCATCCTTCCTGCCTTCTCCATTTAGCCTTAGATCATGAAGTTCCCTCGCTCCCTTGTGACTAAGCATCCTTCAGAAATGTTCCCAAGGGCTCGACTGCACTCTGGCAGACGAATGACTCATTCGCCATTATTGGATGTTCAAACTGCTTCCAAATTTTCACCTTCATAAATAACATTGTGATGAACATCCTTGCATAGGAACTTTTGACTGCAGATTTAATTGTTTCCTTGGGACACATTCCTAGAGACAGAATCCCTAGGATACAAAGAGGAATTCTTTTAAAGGTTTGGAGACATACTGCCAAACTCCTTGGCAGAAAGCTTGTATGTTCCACTCCCAGTGCATGTGAGAGTCCTTGCCACCCACCTGCACAGGCACTGAGGACCATATTCACAAAAACAAACAAAAACAAAGCGTACCAAAATTTGGCTAATTTGAGAGCAAAAAATAGTATCTTATTTTAACATGTACCTATTTGATTAATGTAAGATTGACTTTCTTTCTCACATTTACTACCTTTCATATTTCTCCTTTTGTGAGCTAATTCATATCCCTAATCCACTTTCTTATTGGGAAGTTCATTCACAATAAGAGCTGTTCACATCAACTATCAGCATTGCTTATGTGATAAAGTATTTGTCATATATGTCGCAGGTATTTCTTCTAACTCTGGTACCATGTGTAGAAAGATGTTTCTCATCCCATAATTGTTTACTTGTTTAGAAATAATTTAGCACTGATGATTCATTTTTATGTTTAAATCATTAATCCTCATGGAATACATTTTGGGGTTTGATATGGGTGAGGCATCTGATGGTTTCCCAAGTGGTTAAATATTAACTAAATCTATTAACTTCTATTTTCCAGACGTTCTAGTCCATGGGCATGCTGTCTATTCTCATTCTAATATCAAAATGTTCAATTATAAATTTACAATATGTTTTAATAACTGGTAGGTTATCTACCCAGATTCTGGCTGGGGCTTGCACTAATCCATAAATTAATTTGGAAGCAATTGAAATATTTAAGATATCGATCCCTCCCTTGCTGGAAAATGCTAAACGTCTCGATTTATACGACTGCTCTTTTGTGTCCCCACTAGTTTTATCATGTTCTTCATACAGGTTCTACACATTTCCCATGAGTGCCATTCCTAGGTATTCCATCTTTGATTCTATCAGGAGTAGAATCACTTCTCTGTCACATTTCCTGACTTTCTTGTAGGCAGAGGACTCCACTGTGCACACTTCTTGCGTGCAGGCGCTGTCTCTGCAGCTCCCACCAAGCTGGGTGTAGCTGGTTCCAAAGCCTTAACTGAGCAGGCACCCTGCAGGCCCCCAGGGCCATCACCACGGAGGGGTGCCAGCACTTTCCTCCAGGACGCAGAACCTCCCCAGTTTGGCCACAGCCTACTTTGAAACTCCTCTGCCCTCTACAGCCCTCCGCACATCCCTCCCGTCCCACCAAACGAGCCCCTCCTGTGCACATCGGACCCTTCCTCCGATTGGAAAAGGGTCTGCATCTTGCGCAGCAGCACTTACTTTAATCTCTTTGAAGATGAGAGTCAGCCACTACCAGGCAACGCTGTGAAGGCGCGGCCCACCCCTAAGCCATCCTGCCTCAAATCCCAGCGCTGTGCACTCGGCTGCAGCAAATGCGCGTTGACAAACTGGCAACGTGCACCCTGGGTGGGGACGAGCTGCTCCTCCCGCTCACCCTGTGAGCCAAAAGGAAGAAGAACTCCAGGAAGACAGGAGGCTGAGGACAAAGGAGTGATTATGCCTCTGCAGAGCGGATGGGGGTGTGTGCCAGCCAGCCCGGCCCGGCCCGTACTTCCAGAATCTCCCTGACAAGGTCTCCGGCTCCCCTCTCCCTCGGCAGGGTGGGGACCACGTTCTTGGAAATCAGGTCAGCCCAACCATGGCCCCGACGCACTCAGGCTAAGTTCTCAGACCCAGCCACACAGCAGACTCACCTGCGAAGTGTGTTAAACACCACAAGGTCCCACCCAGCCCTCCTGAGTCAGCCTGGCAGGGTGAGGCCGGGCCAGCCAAAAGCGGTGCCGACGCCGGGCCAACCTGCTGCCCGGGTGAGCACACCTCCATCTCCCCGGCCTTCCTTGAGTGCTGCAATGCTGACAGGCAAAGGAGAAGGAAACCAACATTGGGCAGTGCCTAGAGGCCAGGCCCTGGGCTAGGAAGACACTTGACACCTATCATGGAATTCCTTCAGTACGCCTGTGTGAATTGTTGCCCCACTTACGGGTGAGGAAACACAGTGAAAGACGTAAGCCTCATCCCCGGAGGGACCAGGCTGGGACTAGGACCAACCGCACCCCCCCATCCCCGGTATTTGAGAAACCCATCTTTTTTCCGGTTTAGCTGAACCTCCAAAGGTCCTGAAATTCCCAAGTATCCATCCCCCAATGAGCCGTAAGCCCAAGGCATGCAAGCACATGGTCCTGAGCCTGCAGAAACAGGCGCTGTTTGCCTTCACCGGACGGGCTCTGGCCGAGGTGGGGTCTTTCCACATCCCTGCGGCACCTCCTGCCCCATGCTGCCCACCAAGCCTCCAGGCAAGCCCCTTCTGCACCTCTGTGGTCATTCTGCGCAGGCAGTTCCCCAGGCCACAGGAACCCCCGTCACACTCCCACCGAGGGCCACACTGTGACTTCTTCATCCCCGTGCCCTTCTGCCCTGGTGCACCTCCCTCCATCAAAAAAAAAAAAAAAAAATTGCAAAAGTGTATTTTACTACTGCATGGGTACGAAGATGAATATTACATATTCATATTATATATTAAAACATTTTCTTTGACCTAAAGTTCATGTTTTCCTTCTGATTTTAGAAGAAATTAAAACACTTTCACGAGCCTCTAAAACCAAGATGGGCCCTCAGCACTGCATCTCCTGTGCACAGTCAGCCCCCCAGGATCCCTGGACAGGCCCCATGGAAGACCCAGTTCAAGCATGAGCTAAGTCCACCACCCCGTGTGGCTCAAATTAGCTCCACACCCGGCCGTCTCCACAGGTGAGTACAGGCCAAGGTCCCCGGCGAGACTGGGCTGCTGAGGGAAGGACGTGCCTGCAGAGGTCCCAGAGCCCCCTGCGAGGGTCCAGAGAGAAGAGCGGGGTCTGGAGTGTCTCACAGTCCCTGAGTGGACAAAACCACCTGTGTATTGCTAATGCTAAAAGGTCTACTGAGCTACGACATCTCAATCCTTGGAAGTGATGCGATGGCCAGTGCTCAGGATTGCTTTCAATGTCCGGAAGCTAAGAAGAAAGGAAATCCAGAATTAGATAAAACTGAACAGCAATGCATCTCTGGAGTTTGGTTATCCTGGCCTGCTACATCTTTTAAATTTGCATTCATGGTCGGTTACCTCGTTTAGGCTATATTCTGCTAATTCATATGTTTTGTTAAAATACAATGGTTTTGTCCTAAAAAGAAAACACTTAGGAGTAGAAAACAACACTTTCTCTCACAGCTGGGGCGAAGCCTCCTCACTGCAGAGGCATCATGACCCCAGGAACCCCCTGATGGAACCTACTGAAATTGCAAGCAAAGAACCTAGGAGGAAAAAGCAAACTGCGAAAGGACAGCCTGCCACACTCACTCCTCCGAAGGCTGCAAACGTTAAATCCCTGAACACAGACCCTTATTTCTTTATACGTGAACCCTGATGTGCAAGCACCATCTGAAAATGGAATCAGTACAATGGCACATACATATACTGGTTATTATTTTTCAAGTATGTTAGATGTTGATGTGATTCACAAAATATAATGTCACTTAGACAAGCCTCAAAATTCAGTGTCTTTTTGCTGATATGTATTTTCCCTGTTGATAGATTGTGAAAACATAGTTATTGTCATATGAAAGGTTTCACAAATTGTTAATGTTACAAAGGGACTCGTGTACTCAGAAAAACTGAGAACCTGGCTTTAGGGGAGAGCTGGCAGCTTTTACGAAACCAAACACCATAGCGGGCCCTCCTGGACATGGACCCTTGAAAGGAATTCAGTGGGAATTCCAGTTTGGTTGACAGTGAGGAACTTAAACTGCAGCTTTGTACACAAGACTGTATGTCCATCAGAAGAGCAAAGAACTTCTGTAATATCAACACACTATTACAACAGAAGTGTTTATTTAGGAATTGGGGAGAAACAAGAGCAGATGATGTTTGGGAAGTATCTGCTCCTTCAGTTAATCATGCCAGCGCATGGTGAGTGGTTCCGGGATCACCCGAGGAGCCAGAAAGACTCAGGACGCAGCCACCCTGGTACCACACGACCATGGACCCGGTGCCAAGTCAGGATCCTACTGGCAGACGCTGAGCTGGGGCCAGCTGGCTCTGGACCCCAGCCCAGCTCCTCAGGGGCTTCAGGTGACCACCATCCCCCCTGCCCCACCTCGGTCTTCTTGGCTGGGGACGGGCAAGCCACTTTCACCTCCCTGAACTTCAGTCTCTTCACTTTGAAATGGGGACTATCGTTTCTGCTGTTAATTAGTAGGATAATACAGAAGGGTATAATACAGTCCTTAAGCACCTAACAGTGCTTGGAGTACAGTACATGCTCAGCGAACCATGGGGCCGTTCCTGTCTCCCTCCCTGCAGGTTTTATTCTCACAAACAGTAGCCATTCAGAAAGAAGGATGACTTAACAGCCAGGGCTGCTTACGTGATCATTATGTGCTCACTCTGGGCCCAGCACCATGCTAAGCACTTTACAGGCACAAGCACCCCATCTACTCCACAAGACGACCCTGGGAGGTGGCAGCAGTCCCACGCCATTTTCCAGATGGGGAAGGTGGCCACTGAGAGCCTCATGGCTGGAGAATGGGAGAGTCAGGCTTTGCACCAAGAGTCCTCCAGCACATGCTAGCCGCACTGCAGCACAGCCCTGCCCAGCCCCCAAAGCATGGTCCCCCAGGGCATAGTGCCTCCAAGGCACGGCCCCGCCAAGGCATGGCCCGCCACCGCCTCCCTCCTACTCCTCCCACCTCACCAGACTGAGTGGCCACTGGCCAGCATCTCCACCCGCCAAGTCTCATTCAGTTTTAACTAGGAATGCCTTAATCAAATAAAAAAGTGAGAAAGTGGAATAAGGCCTAATTATAATAAAATTTTTTCCAGCTCACTGCTGGATACTAGTTACAACGTATCTGCCATTTCCACACAAATTATTGCCTTTCCTTCTCCCAAGAACCCCGGGAGGTAAGTATCACAACTTCCCAGAGTGTAGAGGAGGAAAGTGAGCCCAAGGCGCCACCCAAACAGCAGGGGCCCTCGCCAGGGTGTGGGCTCAGGTCAGCCCAGCCCCAGCCTGTGTGCCCTTCCCCTCCCCTGATCCTGAGGAAGCTGCTGCAGGCAGAGGCGGGGAGAGGCAGGAGGGAAGGAGGACGGTCTCGCCCTGGACTCCAGCCAGGGGTTAGGTCCCAGGTGAGACTTCAGGGAGGAGGGAGAAGCTGACCAGGTAATAAGGAGCCCCTTCCGGGCCCCAGGCCCACCTCCAGGCCCTGTGCATACCCAGGGGCGTAATTTGCCCAAGAGAGTTGATTTGCATTAAGTAAAACCCTGGGCGGGTTACAATGACCTCCCCTGCACTGTTTCCGAGCTCATAGGTCAAAACAGGTTAAAAACAAGATGATGAGGAAAGGATCCTGGGTTCAAATCCCTGCTCCTCTGTGTACTAGTCACCTAGGCGAGTCCCATAACCTCTCTGTGCCTCAGTTTGCTCCTCTGTAAAATGGGTATAAAGACAGCAGGGGTGAAGCAATCATGATAGCCCCTGTGTCTTAGCTCAGTAGTCATGACAGTACTGAATGAACAACCACACAGCGCATGTATGACCAGGGCCAAGGGCACCCGCGGCACTCAGGAGAACACAGGCTGTGCCCGGGGGCACCGTTTCAAGAGGGCAGTGGCTGAAGGCCGGTTCACAGCTCTGTTGCTCCCAGCTGAGCAGCCCTGGCCAGGTGACTTCACTTCTCTGAGCCTCCATCTCTTTACTTATAAAACGCACTGGTTTTATAGTGACTGTGAGGTTATGAGATGATAAAGGTGAAATGATCCCAAATGCTGAGCAATCCCCAACAGGTGATAAATAGCATCGAATCTCTGCTCCGGAATGAGACTTGCGTGCACACTCACACTTTATTAATTATTTTAAAGCACAAGACGGGCGGGGAGGAAGCAAGCATGCCTTAGGCAGCGTGGATGAGCCAGTATTTACATGCCGTAAGAAATAACCCTAAGAATGTCATTTTATATGGTGAGAAGAATTGAAAGAAAAACAGCTGTTGCTGGTAAAATAATTATTACAGTTTACCTCATAACACACAATCAACGCATACCCCTCAGAATGAAAGGAAAACAGCTGCTACATATAAATCGAATCCTATTTTAAATTCACAAAGAGAAGATGCCATAGAAACCTAAGGTGACTCATCTGGTATATGTCAAATCACTATTATTTTCTTTTTTTAAAAAAGAAAATGGGTTTCCTCGACGGGCCTAATTCCTGGACGGGCTAAAAAAGCATGACACGCTGTGCCCTCCCAGGACTAGGCCCGACAGCGCGTGGGGAAGGAGTCGCTCCACCTCGAAGGCCGGGGGGGCCCTTGTTCCTTCCCCCTCCCACCAGCCCCCCAGGAGCTTGCAAGGCAGGAGCACCAGGCCGTTTTAAATAGTCCATCTCTGTCCTAGCTGTGATTTGAGCACAGGAAAAAATAAATAAATACGCGGTCCATCTCTGAAGGGGTGACATTTACTGCTGGGGTCAGAAGAGTGTGCACTGTGAGGCCAGAGGGTGCCCCCACTGTCCCCAGCCAGCCCCTAGCTGCACTCTGGGTCGCTAAAGACACCTCTCCGGAATCCATCCTCAGCAATGCTTTTCTTGAATAAGAGAAAATACAATGATCCACTCATTCAGAGGGGAGATTGGGACTATACAGACAGTAATTACGCACAAAAGCCTGTTTGAAGAGGCAAAGAGAAATACTGTTCATAAACTGACTGCTGATCAATTATGACTCAAGAAAAAAAATTGGCTATTAACTCAGCAGCAGGTTAACGCCTGCTTCCCACCCATGCCTGAAAGGAGGGCTGCTTGGCCACAGAGCCGGAACAGGGCAAAGACAGCAGAGTGTTCTCCTGCGTTCAGATAAAATACCGGGACAGCCCCTCACAACCCACACATCCTCTCATCTAAGGCAGGTCTCTGGGGATCTAATTCCCAAACACTGGGTTTGTATACAAGGTGAGTCCACAGGAACTATCTGCTGTGGTTTCACCTTGTTTTTCCACCTGCTTTGAAGCCTCAGGCTGGGGACCAGACTGCAGGGAGAGGGGCGTCAGCGATCATGGCAAGAGGCGCCACCATGGAAGCACGTTTTTCCCGTGGGTGGTGGCGGAAGCCTCCGAGCCTTGTCCCCAGCTCCACTGTCACTGAGTGGCAGGCAGGACCCTCCACGGGGCAGGTGGATGGCGGGACGTGCAAGACCTGGATCCACCGAGGACTCCCCAGCTGGCTGGAGGCAGCGTTCCCACAGGCCAGCTCCCAGTGTGGCTCTGGGGTCCCTCCTGCAGGTCTGGCCAATTCTGTTGCCCTTGAACATCCTGCATTAAATCCTCTTTTGCTTCAACTAATTAGAGTGAATTCTGAATAACACAAATGCTGCCAACTAAGACGCATGAAATCTCGGTAAAAATTCATCTCACAGGAAGAAACCCTGGTGCGAAAAAAATTATTTCAGGCGGGACATATCGAAGGAGGAGTCTTGTATATACATATAATATCTACTTAGGAAATAGTACTTCGAAGGAACTGATCAGGAAATGTGCAAAAAATACAAATATCCATGATGCACAAAATGCCACGATTTTAAACGAATGCACGAAGACGTTCATCATCATGTTACTAAAGAGCAAAAGGTTGAAAATGACCCAATGAAACGTCCGTCTGAGAGAGGCCTGGGGTGAGGCAGCTGGAACCCATCCCTAAGGCAGAATTCCTCATAGCCACAAGGAAGAATGCAGCTTAGACTCGACACATACTATTCATCTTGAAAAGGCAGCCCACGAAACAATATAGACATTACCTCTTTTCAGTAAACATGGACCTCTGTGCATACGTGTAGATGTGTACATTCAGCACAGACAGATACGTCCTGAAACCTTACAGAGACCTTCTTTCCTGTCCTGTCCCCAGGCAACTCCCCGCCTCGAGCTACAAGAGCGAGTGGTCAAAGAACAGCCCGCCTGGCATGAGGCGGATCTCAAGCCTGGTCGAAGCCCAGACAGCTAACCCGCCGCTCCACACAGAGCTCGCGAGCCGCTGGGCTGTCCCTGCCTGCCGACCTGGCCACATAACTGTCTGCAGGGGTCCCTTCCCCAGGGAGGGAGCCTCCTGGGATGCACTCAGTCATTTCTGTCCTAGAATGAGGCACCAGATAAGCCACGCTTACCAGCACACGTTAACTCAACCAGCCGTCTTCGCTCACGAAGGCCATGAAGCAAACAAGGTAACATTGGCCAAACCTCAGAAAATGGGGGACTCAAACCTTCAAAATGCTTGTGTTTATATACTAAGATCCCATTTTCACGGAGAGAGCACACTGGAAACACTGATATGTGATGACTTAAGAATCTGATTTCCAATGGAGCATGCAGCTGATGCCCAGCAACCATCCAAAAATACGTGGAATTCGGTTCCTGTGGAAACGACCACAGTTCAAAGGGAGTGAATCACCGAGCCCCGTGGAGAGGCGCGGCCACGGGGTTCAGCCTCAAGCAGGTGGATCTGACCCACCACAAAGCCTTTCCCCTTCCCTCCTCACCTGTGTTGGCACAGTTGGCACTGCAGCCTCTAAGGCACAATCTCCTATGCAGAGAAGACCCACAGAGTTCTTGGTACCACTCCCTAGGGGAAAAAAGGGTAAATAATTAAGGTATTAAAGGAGGATCACAGAACCCCAGGACTAGGCACTGGGTGTTAAACCCAGGTTAGAGCAGCAGGTGTGGAGTGGAGATGGTGCCTCAGAGCTGCTCACTGCATCTCCCACGGTGGCTGCACAGAAGTGAAGAGAACTCAGGTTTGAGCTTATTCCCTATACCCACCGTACCTGCTGCTGCACTGCCAGGAGCAGGCGTTGTGTGCTGCCTCAGAGCTGCAACCAGACTGAGCAGAGCTCAGGGGTGAGCCCAGCTTGCACAAGTCTCAGAGCAGCCTGTCCAGCGGGAGGGGCAAGCAGCCCCCCTGGTCACTTCCCTTGCCTGGGGAGCTAAGAGCACAAGCCAGCCCTGAGCATACAGTTCAGCGTCTGTCCATGAACACAAAGTGGGTGTGAGCAAGATTCACAAACTATACAGACCCATACCCCATCCCAGAAGGTCCCCTGGCACCTCAGGTTCACCCATCCTGATGAGACAATGGCCTCTCAAAAATATACCCAATCTAGAAACCGATGTTAAGAGACTAACTTAGTGTCCTCCTATAATGTGCACTTGTTATACTGTTTGAGAACATTCATTCTGAGGAAAAGATGACAAATGCGATGGGTGAATCTCATAAGATATGTTACGTACAGGCAGGCCCTCAGTAAGTAGAGCACGTGTGTATTAAACATAGGTTGGAGCGCATGGGAGCCCCAAGAGATGCCTACTGTTCCGAAGGCACTAAGTATACCCAAGGTGGCTAATATTCATGATACACTAAGTACAGAAAAGGTGCTCAATATTTGTGACATATTCACATGGATAAGGCTAAATACACAGGAGGAATCTAATATTCAGTCAAAATCTGGTGACCCACTGGGGGCAGCCACTCAGGTCCTCCGAATCCAAGGCTGTCCGTCAGCCTTGCTGGTGAGCCAGATGTGGCAGGACAGAACTGTCCCCAAGTCTCTCCAATAGAACAAGAGCATGTGTGTCCTTGGCCCAGGGCACCTTCCATCTGTGTCCCCACTGCCAGTACTTCAAGTCTGGTCCTTCTTAACACATACTAGTGGAAGGCTGCTCCTGCAGAGACGGGACCTGGGGATGCCTCACACACCGGATGCCCACTTTCTCCCTGCTCTACCTGTGTCACCCATCTCTGGCCTGTCTGCGCCCTACCCTACCCGGGTCAGCCACCCCATCTCTGTCCTCTGCCCTGTCCCACCTGGGTCACCCATCCCATCCCTGTCCCCTGCCCCTTGTCCTACGTGGGTCACCCAGCCCAACTCTGCTACCAGCCCCCTGTCCTTTGTCACCTACCCTATTTCTGTCCCTGCTTCTGTCTGTTCTAAACTACATCAAGGTCGTTCCCCACATGACAGCTGCCACCACTGGCTCTGCTCAGGAGCAGTCTGTATAGTGGTTATGCTCATTTTCCTTAAATGCCATCAGATCTCAGATGCAGAAGAACCCTTTATTGCTTTATAGAATTTTACCAGGGGGTCCTAATTGGGAATTTTAACAAATGCCTTTTCATCTTCTTATAAGAAACACAATGGAAGAGTAATACCTACAAATAATTTATGAAGCATTTTCCGTGTTTGTCACACAGCACGTCATGTAATGCTCGTGTATGTATCTATTACCACCCCTATTCTAAGGAGTAACTGAGGTCACAGGGCATCTAAGAGGCAGAGTAGAAACCAGAGCCCAACTGTATGCCTTGGCTAGACCACCTGCATTACAAGAGCAAAACCCCTCTGACATCGTCCCATCCCACCACCATGGCAGTCTTTCTGAGAGCACTTTCTTGGGAACTGTGCACACCACAGCTAATGGTGTGGGTGCCTCCCACAGACGTGAGAATTTGGGGGCAGAAACCACAGAGAGATTGGTGTACGGACCTCAGAGATGAAGGCAGATATTCCTGGAAGTTCTTCAACTGCACACATTTAAAAATCAGTCCCACGCACCACGGCCAGGAGGCCTGAGCAAATAAGTAACTTTTTTGTATTTTCTTTTCACAGATACTTTAATGATAAAAAAATATATTTTGAGCCCTTCCTAACAGGAATCTCCTCGGGAACAGCATCTGAGCCTGCACGAAGCTGGGGGCTGACACTGGCAAGGGGTGTCCCTGGCTATCTGCACACAATTTGATGCTAAATTCACTGAGCACTGACATTGCATCTCTTGTTCATGATCCACTGAGCTCAGGATTATGGGTTGGATCACATTAAAAGCAACAAAAAGAATTTCGAGGTAATTTCTCAGAATCACAAATGTGTCTTAAGGACCCTTTACCTGACCTAAAGATTTGAAATCATCTTCCAGATGCAGAGATCTCAGAATAACAGGATTAAATGAGAATTCATTCACCTGATTTCCATTCAGTCTGGGGAAAATAAAAGGGATTTAGAATGTTGGCTGTCCCTGTTGTCCTACCTACAGGTGACACTAACCAGTGCCAGTGTTTTCAGGTATCCAGACGATGAAAGAGACAAGCACGACAGTGGCCAGAGTCAAGCCACAGGTGGACGTGCAAACACCGCGCCTGGCCAGGTCTCTTTCATCTCACATCCATGTGGCTGAGTCTTAAGATTGCTTTAAGTCCCCCCTCCTCCAAGAAACTTCCCCTGACCACGTCATCTTCAAAATCCAGCGTGAACACAACCCAGGGCTTGGGTATACAGCCTGAGGCTTTACCAGGGCTAATCTTCTTCTCCAGGTAATTCCTAAGCACCCAGAGGAAGCTAATTATGACTTGGACAAATTTTCCGCCTTTCTCCTATAGCTTTTAGTAGGTGCCAAGCACACGGGAGTCACTCTGATGATGAGGCAGCAGAGGCACACACAGGGATGGGAGCTCGGAAGACAGTACTGGGCTGGGCTCAGGCACACATAAGCAGAAAGCAGAAAGCGATTCTATTCTCCGCCCACCACCGACACCTCAAAGCTGCTCTTGCCCTTGTTTCCTTCCAGCCCGACTGGAATCTCCAGCAGACCACCATGGCTTCTCTAGCCTTTTTCAGGTAATAAAGCATCTAGTGCACATCACCCAGGTCAGCCTGCCCAGAGGGATGGCCACGGGGAGAGCGGGGGAGCTTCTAGTCAACTTTCCCAGCTACGCCTTCCTGCCTCCTCCCACCTCGCCAGGGGCTTCTCCTGGGATCTGGTTTCTCCAGTGATGGGGGCGGTGGGGAGGATGGTGGTTAATATAAAAATATTGTTAAGTTCCTTTTATGTAGAGCCTGAAGTTTGAGCTCTACTCTAAGCCATACATACAAACAACAGAGGATACAACATAAGAAATAGTTCTGCCCAACAGGTAGGGAAAAAACCCCAGGACTGGGAGATGAACCTGCAGAGACTCAGCCCCTACTACTCTGCACCTTGCCTGGAGGAGAAGGGGCGGTGAGGGAATAAAAAACCCTGAGAGGCTGAGGGGGATGCGGAAAGCTCGGGGAATTTCTCTCCTGCTTCCTGCAGGGAGCACTGGGTGGAAACAGCTCAGGATAGCAGCAATGGTGGTCTACCATGGGTCTGCACAACCTGGGCAGGTTCTCAGGTGCCCAGCAGGGACCGAGAAGAGACCTCAGAGTGTGGGGGCCAATGCAGGAGCCAGGTCCCCAGCTGGGGCTCACCCCAGTGACACCGGCTGAACAATACTCAGAGGAAACATGAGGAGGCCCAGTGTCAGGGGGTGGGGGTATTCACTGGAGCACAGAGAGCACCAGAGGACCAGCAAGAGGCCACTCCCCCCTGCTGGGGTATGACTACAATGTCCCCCATGTCTGGGCATGACTACAATCCTCTCCTAGTGCCCAGGGACCACCTGAAGCAGAAAAGAGCCCCCAAGGGGTGACCGGGACAGAGAGACTGACTCTCAAGGGACCAAGCTACCCTTAAGCTAGAAAGTGACTGAAATAATAGCACTTGAATGAGGCTCAAGAAAAATAGAATAATGAACTGGGACCGAGTATACCAAAAAGGGAACCAAAGGAGTTTATCTCGGATAGCAAAATTAAGCTCACTTATAAGAAGTTTTGTACCCCTCCACAGTAAACCCTGGGCAGGTTTCCACAGTGTCTACATGCAACACAAGCAGCATTTATAAGTGTCTGTGCACGACAAGGCAAAGCACTAACTTCCAGAGGGAAAGCACATGGTTGCAAGCCTGCTAAGTCAAATCCAGGCCCCCCCAGGCCATCACAGAATACTTACCCCCCTGGAGGGCCCAGCACCTTCACATATATTCTCTCATCTAACCCTCAGAGCACCCCTGTGAGCTGGCTGGCTGAGTCCGTCCAGGCTGTATAACCAAAACCATAAACGATGTGGCTCACAAACAACAGAAATTTACTTTTTACTGTTCTGGAGGCTGGAAGTCCACGATCAAGGCACTGGCAGACTCAGTGTCTGATGAGGGCCCATTCCTCATAGAAGGCACCTTTTCGCCATGTCTTCACAAGGTAGAAGGAGCGAACAGCTCCCTTGGGCCTCTTCTATAAGGGCGCTAATCCCATTGATGACCTTTTGCTTCCAAAAGGACTCATCTCTTAATATTATAACCTTGAGGATTAGGTTTCAACATACGAATTTTGAGGGGACGGGGGACACAAACATTCAGACCATACCACCATCATTACTCCCATTGCCCCAAGTGGTAAACTGAGATGAGCAAGATCCGTGGCCAAGCTGAGTGGTGACCAAGTAGGACGGCCACTCTTTGGAATGCCCAAATGGCTGATGCTGTGCAACATCCATGGGTCCTTTATTTTATCAAGGAGGAAACGGAGGCTTAGAGAGGTTAAGAAACTTGACTTGTACAGCAAGTCCAGAATTAGGGTAAAGCAAGTGAGGAACTTGCTGCAGGCACAAAATTTAAGCAGGTACCAAAAACTCAGTAAGATAAACATGTTTTAATTGAAAATATTTTAAAACATCAAAATTAATACAAAAATGTGTGATGTGCAAAATATTACTATTTTAAATAAAGACCAGGATCAGTATTTCCGATTCTTCCTCTTGCCTCAGCCTCCAATATGGCACAGCACTGGGGAAGACCCCAGAAACCAGCCCAGCTGCATGTTTCTCCACCCAGCTCCAACACGGGGACCCCTGATGTCACTATCTCTAGATATCCCCCTCCTCACAATTTTATAACCTCAAGGGGCTCCTAAGATGACCATATGCTCCATCATTCCGGGGTCTAAATAGATTCTCTTCAAAGGTTGTGTGTTTATGCAAGTGGAAGGAAGCTTGAAGGCTGGAATAATGAATGCAGCAGGATAGATTAAGATCAGTTTGGGAAGGCGTGAGTGGGCTCTAAAAGGGTCACGCAGCTACTTGTCTTCCACTTGGGTTTGCTGGCTTAAAATGAAGTGTTCAGTAGTGACCTGATGTCTGCGGCTGGCCCGTACCCACAAGAGTCAAATTCATATGGTGGTACTGCTTTTTACTTGCATTTCAAAAGCCAAATATTAGCTCGTTTTCATAACTACTTATGCTCAGATCACATGTGAACGTCATATTAAAGCCTTGCCTGTAATGAAACATTTGTTCAACAAATATTTGATTAAAAATTTGAAGACTTCTTAGATCAACCCCAGAATCCCTTACTGGTGGTGTGTAATCAAAGCCTAAAACCTGTTAAATAAACCATTACCTAAAGCATAAGGCAGATGGTTAATGAATTTGTCCACTACTTTCCCCCGCGACAGCCTTTAGAGACAGTATGCACAAATATCTCGTATACTAACAATTTAACCCAGCAAGACATTCTCCCCCTCTCCTTTTATTTTCCTATGGCATTAAACGGCTGGGCTTTGCCTCACAATTCAAAGTTAAGTCCAGCAAAGTGAGCAAAGGGAAACTTTTGGGCACTTGCACGAGCGCATCTGGCTCCTCTCGCACCCGCAGGCCCCGCGCTGCCCGACGCGGGGGCCGCGGGATGGCGCCCCTCCCCGGTCCGGGTGGCCCCGGTTGCGTGGCTCTGCCCTCGCCACCCAACCCGGCCCGGCGTCGGGGCGCCACTCGGGTCCCGCGCCGCCACCCGCCCGGGTGCCCCCGCGCCGCCCGGTCTTCGACCCACGCACGCCTTGTGGCCAGACGATTTCACACCATCCTGGGTACCTGGCACAGGAGCGTGGCCCGGGCTCGGCGAGACGCGCAGGGAAGAGCACCGTCCGCGGGTGCGGCGAGCCGGGGCTGCTCCCTCCCGGGTGCGCGCCTGGCCCGGGCCCGAAGCCGCGGCGGCCTGCGGCGCGGCGCAGCAGGTGGTCGCGCGGCCTCCGGTAGCCGGGCTTGGCGGGAGACCGGGACCCCGGCGCGGGCACGACCTTCCGCGGCCAGCCCTGGCTCTGCGCTCGGCGCGCGTTCCCAGCTCCCGGCACGCCGACTGGGCTCGGCTCCGCTCGGCTCGGCGGGGGCGGACGCCGCTCCGCTCTGCTCGGCTCGCCGGCCGCCGAGCGCACCTCCCCCGCGGCGCGCCGCTCCCGCCGCCTCCGCCGCCGCCGGCCGGGCCGAGTCCGGCCGAGACCTCGTGGGGCAGGTGCCAGCCTGCCTGGGCGGCCCCGCGGGAGACGGAAGGCGGCACGGCGACCAAGGCGCGGGCCCCCCAACCCCCACCCGCGCCTGTCCCCGCGCGGCGGCGCTGTTGGGGCTCGCGGCCTGGCCGCCCCCAGCTGGGCGGGGCCGGGTGCACCGGAGACCCCCCGCCCCAGGCGGCAGCTAGTCGGCCCGCGACCCGCCGGGAGAGCGAAGCGCCCGCGCTCGGGGTCACCTGCGCGCCCTCGGGGAGAGGGATTGGACCCTGACTCCAGCCTCAACCCCCGGGTCACCTAGGGGCTTCCCGTCGTGGGGCGCTCCGGATCCGCCTCAGAAGTCGGTGGCCTGCAGGCCTGAGGCCGAGAGGGAGTGGGCGTCGTGGGAAGGAAGTGTGCATTTGAATAAAAGTGAAAGTTTGTTGTTTTTTTTTTTTTAAATAACCGTGTGGGTCCGGAGCGTCTCCAGACTAATTAGGGAAGCTGCCCGTCTTGAGGTGAATCATTGTTGTGACACTGGCAAGTGTGGGAAGAAAGGCTGCTGATGACTTCTCAGCCTCCCTCTTTTTTTTTTTCTTTTAAAGACAGGGCCGGTCCATTTCGGCCGACCATGCGTTTAGGGAGCGGCCTTGGGTGGTCGCTCAGCTAATCGACTACAGCGTCCTCGCAGAAGCCTTGGTCTGCTGATTTGCAGCCCAGGACGCCCCCACTCCCACCCTCCACCGCCAGTGCCCGCCCCCTCTCCGGCAGGGCGCCTTCGGGCCGGGGAAGGAAGATGAACTTGAACTGTGTCCCAGTAGGGAACCGAGGCCGCGACTGCGTTCGCAGAAGTCCTCTTGCCCCAGCTGGAAGAGATTATGCTTATGGCAGATGGTGGCACTCACGTGTTTACCCGACGTCTGAATGAGCACGATGTCCGCGCCGTAACGTGGGGAATCACTCGGAATCCGCGCCGCACCCTGAGGCGGTGGATCTGGTGGTTTTTGAGGCGGACACTGAAGTCCAGAAAAGCCCACGCTTGCACAGCTGTGGGCAGAGCGGGCGCTGAACCCTGGAAGGAGCTCTCTCCACCTCTGGCTTTAAACGGGATCAAAGTCCCAAATAGAAGAATGGGAGGCAGGGAAAAGAGGCTGAAGACAGATCCCATTTACTTGGGCATATAAAAGGAAGTTTCCTTTTAAAATTTTTGATGTAATCCCTTCGGCGCAAACTATTCATTTAAAAGCCCGTTTTGATGGTTAAGTGGTTTAAATTCCCTGTATGAAAGGAACAAAAATAGTGAATCAGTCTTATAGCCCCCCCATATTAATAACCTGCATTCACAATGGACAGGTGATGACTCATGACAATCAGAGACAATGAGTTTGTTAGGTGTGTATGTGTTTGCTTTTTTCAAAATCCTCAAACTGAACAACAAAACTACACTCCCTTCTTTCCTCTCCCACCTTGAGCCTCTGCTCCTTGCTGTTCAAAATCACATTTATTTTTTGTTGCTGTAACTACTAAATATTTATTGACTCCATAAATCGTCGACCAGAGAATTTTGTTTCCAGAATACGTTAAGCCTCTGGCTTTATTTGTGGGCCGTGGGTGGCTTTTGAAGTTCCTGGAGATTTGGAAAGGACAAAAACCAAGGTTCTTGGTGATTAACGAAGGCTGAGAACATGGTGTCAACACCCAAAATAGAAAGTGGTGGGGAACTTTGTGAATAGGTTAGGAAAATGGGAAATTATCTGGAGCCTGGTAGAGCAAGCACCTTCATGCTTTAAAAATGTGGAAAGGAAGAATGCCCCTCCTCCACCCCATGACTTTCACCTTCCTGCTGAGAACTCTGGTTCCCAAGGCCCTGCCAAGTGGTAGTCAAGGAAGCTCTTTCTCTCTTTAATGCCTCTTGAACCAAACCTTGAAGCCAGGTTGAGAAGACAAAAATGTTCAAGTAAGGCTTTGCCAAAGGTGCAACGGAAATATAGACCCCATGTAGAGTTTCTTGCAGCCTGCATAGACAACCGTAAAGCTAAGAGTGTGGGGTTGGTTGTTTCCCAGGGCTCCAGAAAAATCTCTGAGCTATCCCTGAACTCCCCCTTCCAGGGAAGGAGTACCTCACTGACAAGCCAAAAGAAAGAAGAGCATGCTGCTTCTGATTGCACCTCACCAGGGAACACATTTTTTTAAATTTCAAAATATTAAGGGGGTACAATGTTTTTGTTACATGGACACCTTGTATAATGCTTAAGTCAGGGCTTTTGGTGTGCCAGTCACCAGAATAGTGTTCATTGTACCGAACAGGTAAATTTTTATCCCACTCCTGTCCTCCCACCCTTCCTGCTTCTTGGTTTCCAATGTCCTTTGTATATGTTTATGCCTGTGTGTGCCCATTGTTTAGCTCCCACTTATTAGTGAGAACATATGGTGTCTGGTTTTCCATTCCTGGGATACTTCACTTAGGATAATGGTCTCCAGTTCCATCCAAGTTGCTGCAAAAGACATTATTTCATTCCTTTTTATGGCTGAGTAGTAATCCATAGTATACGCATACCACATTTTGTCAATCCACTCATGAATTGATGGGCACTTGGGTTGTTGATTCCACATCTTTGCAATTGTGAATTGTGCTGCAATAAACATTTGAGTGCAGGTGTCTTTTTGATAAAATGATTTCTTTTCCTTTGGGTACATACCCAGCATGGGATTGCTGGATCAAATAGTAGGTCTACATTTATTTCTTTGAGGAATCTCTATACTGTTTTCCATAGTGATTGTACTAATTTGCAGTCCCATCAACAGTGTAACACATTTTTATCAAAGGCCAGGCACTGTTCTAAGCCATTTACAAATAGTCACTCATTTAAATCATTCACTCGCCAGCAGAACCCTGAGCTAAGACCTGCCATTACCCCCATCTTACAGCTGAGGTCCTGCTGTTACCTCCATGTCCTGGATGAGGAGACTCAGCATGAAAAGGGCAAGTGCTGCGCCCAAGGTCACATAGGTAGTAAGTGGCAGAGCCAGGGTTTGAACTCACTTAATATTGAGCAGGGCTGCCTTTGAGAAAATGGCATCTTATCCTGCAAACTGAAAGCAGCTTTTCAGTTTAGTAAAAAAAGGAGAATCGGCCTTTCCCGCACTCAGGAAGAGGCATCCTTTGGGGTCTCAGAAAACAAGAGTATTTAAACTTTTGATGTTTATATTTAAAAATATTTATATTTTCTCCTTCACTCAATTAATCCCAACACCATCATCTTCATCACTAATAAGACTTAACTAGAAATCAGTCCTGAGTCTTCCTTTAGTCAAAACAGATTATCATTAATGGAGTGAAAAGGGTTAAGCCATGTCATTTCCCTCTTTCGAAACCCTTCCCTGGCTTCCCTGCAGGTAGGTCAAACTCCAGACCCCTAAGAGGACCTCACCTGTTT
The DNA here is from genome assembly GCA_004363605.1 of Indri indri. Lineage (NCBI taxonomy): Eukaryota > Metazoa > Chordata > Mammalia > Primates > Indriidae > Indri > Indri indri. Next base: position 5,189 of record RJWJ010009936.1, on the reverse strand, counting down.
CCTGCACATCTCCTGGGCCTACTTTCAATACCACCCTCTGGCTCCACTCCAGCCACACTGGACTCCAGTTCCATGAACATCCCAAGCTCTTTCCCATCTCGAGGGCTTTACCCACCCTGCCCCCTCTCCTGGAATGCCTGCCACCCTTCACCTGGCTAACTCCCACTCACCCTTCAGGTCTTAGCTTAAACGTCTCTTCCTTTGGTCTTTTTTCCTGATCTGTATTTCTCCCTTGCACCTCTTCTTTTCTGTAGAGTACATATTACCTTTATAGTGGTTTAGTTTTTGATTTCATATTGGAGTCCTCCACCAGAGCACAATCTCCAGGAAGACAGGGTCTGTATCTGCTTTGAGCATCATTGTTGTACCCCTGCACAGCTCCTGCCATTCCCCACAGCAAAACTGGCCCTAATTGCTCTTATGCACAGTGTGTTCCTGGTCCCCATCATATTCTCTTCTGAACAGATGGTTTGGCTTCTTTCTCCGGAGAAAATTAGTTACCAGGCATCAACTCTCTCAACACGCCATACCCACCCCAGCCCAATGACACTGATCTCTGATCCTAGACATAAGATGGCATCTCCTTGCTGCTTAGATTTAGATAAGATTGGTTTGCGCCCACTTCCTCTTGGAGTACCACCCACGAAGAGGGGTCTTTCTAATATGCAAATACAATCATGAGCCCATCATTTATTGGGTACCTAGTACATACATTATGTTAGTTGCTTCCAAAGATTCCCATTTAAACTTCCATGAGGGAACTTTTTGAAGTTCAGAAATTTAGTGGAATGTTTCCAAAGAACACAGTGAGACTAAGTGTCAGACCCCATATATTACTCCAAACCTCTTGACTATTATGTGGTATTTCTAAGCATTTCCTGTACATTGGGCTTAATTGTTCCAGATTTGAAAGAGGGTACATCATAATCCCATTTTTCACATGAGTTTGCAAATGTGGTCTGGGGATTATAGATTCTTATCTACACCATTTACTATTGATGCTTTGTTTTAATTCTATGAAATTCTATTAATATTTAGACAGGCATTGAGCACCTGTTTGCTCTCTTTTATTTTTCCTTCTTCCTTGCCTGTCATTTACGTAGCATCATCTGTCACCACAACATCCAGGCAGGTACATTTTTGTCCACACAATCAAGCAGCTGTAACATTTCTCTCTAGCTAGTGATTAACTATTTTCAAGACAATCATAACAGCCATGAGGCTCTGCATTTATTATCACACCTTTATTTCAGTGGTTCTGAATATTTACTCATAAATCTTTACAACGTTTTTTGTAAAATAGGTGGCAAATTAAAAAATCAACTGGGTTTATGTCAGAACAAGTTCAAGACATTCTATATTTTCCCTGGTGGAACGTTTCTTCTTAAATATTATATGTCCTATCTGGCAAGTTTTACTGATCTGTAGGAAGGTATAAGTGATCTCAAGTTTAGGGAGGTGGGAACACAATAGTTCTGGCTTGGTGTTGGCTGAGGCTGGAAGGTTACAGTTTATTAGAAATTTATCATGGATGATAAGTTACATAAAATCTTATTGTTTTAGGGTTGGATAAATCTTGGTAGTGTTTGTTCTTTGTTGGCAGGGAGGAATTGATTTGGCTTTTGTTCTCTGAGGTGTAACTGACCTAAAGAACACACATCTTAAGTGTTTATGTTGAAATTTCACGTTATTACTCCCATGCCACCATCATCCACATCAAGATCTAGAATATTCCCAGCATCCCAGGAAGCTTTCTTGTGCTGTTTTGCAGTTAGTGACAACCACAAGCTAACCACTATTCTAACCTCTATTACCATAGATTAATTTTGCCTGATGTAAGACCTCATGAACAGACATAAATAGACTGATACGGTATGTCTTCTTTTGTATCTGATGTCTGCTGTTCAACATTATGTCTGTGAGATTCATCCATGTTATGTGTTCATTCCTTTTATTATTGTGTAGTATTCCCTTGTATGGATATATTGCAACTTACCTTGTGCATCTTCTTGGCATTTGGGTTGTTTCCAGGTTTGAGCTATTATGATAAATCTGCTACGAACATTCTGTTTTTTTTTTTTTTTTTTGAGACAGAGTCTGTTGCCCGGGCTAGAGTGAGTGCCATGGCATCAGCCTAGCTCACAGCAACCTCAAACTCCTGGGCTCAAGCGATCCTCCTGCCTCAGCCTCCCGAGTAGCTGGGACTACAGGCATGCGCCACCATGCCCGGCTAATTTTTTCTATATATTTTTAGTTGTCCAGCTAATTTCTTTCTATTTTTTTAGTAGAGGCGGGGTATTGCTCTTGCTCAGGCTGGTCTCAAACTCCTGAGCTCAAACAATCCACCCGTGTCAGCCTCCCAGAGTGCTAGGATTACAGGCATGAGCCACCGCACCCGGCCTATGAATATTCTTATAGATGTTGTTTGTTAGGCACAAGCACTCAATTTTCCTGAGTAGTACCCAGGAGTGGAATTCTGGGTCATAGGACGTATGTATGTTTAGCTTTAGCAAGTACTGCCAAACATTTTTCTGGAATGGTTGAATAAATTTATATTACCACCATTCATGTAGACATTTCATTTGCTCCACATCCTTGCATATGTGATATTGTCATTCTTTTTAATTTAGTCATTTCAGTGGGTGTTGTAGTGATATATTATTGTGGTTTTAATGTTCATTTCTCTAATAACTAATGATGAGCTATTTTGATATCCTCTCCTGTGAAGTGTCTATTTAAGTCTTTTGATCCTTTACTGGGCTATCTTTTCATATATATATGAAAATGTATATATATATATTTGTAGGAGCTCTTCATATATTCTAGATTAGATGCCTTTATTGGAAATGTACATGTATTTATATGTATCTCTGTGTGTATGTGTGTACATGTGTATATACATATATAGAAAGAGAAAGAGAGAGAGAGAGGGGGGAAGGGAGGGAGAGAGAGACAGAGAGTGAGAGAGCATGTGCACACACACACATCTTCTCCCAGTCTGCAACTTGCTTTTTCAGCCTCTGTTCCTACAATCAGGCCCTTCTATGCTGCTAAAGAAACTCACAGAGCCATGCAGACCAAAACCACAAAAATGTACAGTCTCCAACCTCATTTGGGCCTTACTACCTTTAATCATTCTCCAAAAAACAAACCAATGGTACATAAAATAAGAAAGAAGGAAAGATCATCAATAATTCTACCCCAGAGGAAACACTGTTGCTGTTTTATTGTTTTTCCTTCATCTTTCTTTTATAAAAAGGCATTTGAGGTAGCCTGCAAACTCAAATGGCTTCTACATAGTTGCAATTAAAACAAATACATAATTTTGTATCCTGATTTTTTCAAGTACATTATAACACAAATATCTTCCCATGTGATAATGAAATCTTCATAAATATAAATTTTCTAACAACTGGCTAATATTCCATCATGTGGATACATTATAATTTATTTTTTATCATTTCTCTGCTGCCTTGTGTCCAATTTGAGGATATTATACAAAATTCTTTGACAAGTATCTGAGTACCTAATTTGTTTGCATTTATTTCCTTAGGAGAGATCCAGAGAGGAATTCCTGGGTCAACAGATATGAATGGGCCTAAGGCTCTGAGCCACAGGGTACGAACGTGTCTAAGGTTCTAAGGCCCAAATGACACAGCCGGACATACTTTCATTTGCCCCTGCACAGCTCCTGCCATTCCCCACAGCAAAACTGGCCCTAACTGCTCTCATGCACACTATGTTCCTGGTCTCCACCATATTCTCTTCTGAACAGATGGTTTGGCTTCCTTCATCAGAGAAAATTAGAGTTACCAGGTATAAGATCACTAATCAGCTGACTTCAACATGGGGAAAGTTTCCAGGATTATCCAGGTGGGCCCACTGTAATCACTGGGGTACATCAAAGTGGAAGAGGGAAGCAGATGAAGACCAGAGAGAGAACAGGGTGGGAAAGGCTCAGTGCAATACTGCTGGCTCTGAGGGTAGAGGAAGAGCCACAAGACAAGGAAAGTGGGCAGCCTCCAAAAGCTCAAAAAAGAAAGGAAATGGAGTCTCCCCTCACAGCTCCTGAAGCAACACAATCCCACAGACACCTTGATTTTAGCCCAGTGAGACCCACAACAGGCTTCTGACATCCAGAACTGTAACACGATTAAATTGTGTTCTTTTAAGCCACTAAATTTGTGCTAATTTGTTACCAGAACAATAAGAAACTAATACTGAATTTATTTAAGATTTCCCTAGTCTTATTGCTGGAACCTCCATTTCCCCATTCCTATTCACTAGCGCAGTTTATAGCAGAGGCCCATTAGACACCTTGGCTGAATCCTGGCCGAATAAACTTAGTACTTTAAATGGCAGTTGTGATTCAAACCACTGTAATGGGATTCAGACTCCAAGGTAAGGCTCTTCTAGGCACCCACACACACACCTTTTTTTTTTTTTTGACAAATGCTAAACATTGACAGTCTGAGATTTTGGAGACTTGAGCAGTCATTTAAATACCTTTCGGCAATTTATAGATCCTTCAGCAATGTCCATCACAATATCTTCTGGTATCTCAAAAACATTTTCAGTGTTAACCTGTCCAAATTGTATAGGATTTATTATTAATTCTTTCCTGTTTAAAAAAAAAGTATATTATTTAACAGAGTTTTGCTGGTTTTTAACATTAACAATATTATTTTTCATAAAACTCTGCGCTTTCCTGCTTAACCTTTACTCTTTCCAGTGACACTTATTACTTGCTTGTCCAAAGGCAGTGTCAGCTTCCTGGACTGTGGATGAATCTGGAAGATTATTGTGGAACAATGTCCATTTTGTGTTTATATTAAATAATATTTTAAATGAGAGAAACAAGAATTTTAATTATGGTTATAAAGAGAATGTCCAAACCACTACTTTTCTTCTGGGCAGAGAGATGAGACAAGCATGTATCTGATTTATGGGCTGGCCCACATAACTCCCTTTGCAAACGTGGCTTTAAACCAGCTAATCTTTTAAATTTACACTGACTAATTTAGAAGCAAGGAGAACAAATGTGGGAGTATAAATGCAAGGAACTGAATAAGAGTGGTTATCTCCTCCAATGAGCACGCTGCTGTGTTGCTGGGGGCCCAATGCCGTTCACTATTTTCATTTAGATGAAGCTTCCTGGGGCTTGTCTTGCCTCCCCAGCACGATGTGCT
>RJWJ010009935.1:0-48549 GCA_004363605.1 Indri indri | reverse complement strand
AGCTGTGGTAAGGGCCCATCACCTGTGGCCTGGGCCTCCACAGCGGCCTCCCAACTGGTATCTGTGCTTTCACTCTGGCCTCCCTCCTGTCCATTCTCTGCACCGTGATCAGAGGCATCAAGTTGGTTGTGGCATTTTGATGCTTAGAATCCTTCACTGTTTCCCCCACTGCCCTCAGGACAAAGCATCCAAAGCCCTGTGCTATGGACTGAATTGTGTCTTTCTGCAAAATGCATATGTTGAAGCTGTAACCCTCAATGTGATAGGGTCTTTAGGAGGTAATGAAGGTTAAATGAGCTCATAAGGGTGGGGCCCCAATCTGATGGGATGGGTGTCTTCGTAAGAGGAGGAGACACCAGAGAGCTTGCTCTCTGCCACGTGAGGACACGGTGAGAAGGTGGCCGTCTGCAAGCCAGGAAGGGAGCCCCTCCCTAGAATCTGAATTGGCTGGAACCTTGAGCTTAGACTTCCCAGCCTGCAGAACGATGAGAAAGTCAATGTCTGTTGTTTAAGCTTCCCAGTCTGAGGCATTTTGTCAGAGTGGCCAAGCAGACTGACACGTTCTGCATGGTCTGTCCCCCGCCACCTCCACCCAGCTCATTCCTCTCTGCTGGGCTATCATCAGAGCTGCTCTTCCTGGAAAGCTGCTCCGACCCCGTGCAGGGGATGCGTTTGCGCCGCCCTCCCACACTCCCACCTCCGCCTGCAGCTGAAGCTGGAGTGGGTGGTTCCCATGCCCGTGTCCTACGGGATTCCACCTCAGGCGCCCGTTGGAGCTCCCTGAGGTTTTGGCCCCACCCTTCCATCCTTTGGAAGGACAATTCTGATGTAAGAACCGGTTCCCCTCGGCCCCAGGAACAGAGAGGCAGAGTCACCGAGGATGCAAATGGCAAAGGAGTTTATTTGCTAGCTCGAGCTAGGGTCCAAGTCCCAGAGCACCAACGCAGTGGCCTCCCTATGAACCAGGACCCCGCCCTGAGGTAAAGGTGAAGTTTTTATACTTTCTTTTGCACAAGACACATCGGTGGCACACGATACACAGGCTCCACATGACGTGTTGGGCACACCATCCCCTCTTCCCCCCTTAGTCCATTGGTTCCTTTGAAAGTGGTGGTTTGTTTTGACTCGATTGGTTGGCTCCAAGCCCCGGGATTTTCAATTTTCGCGCCGGCGCCAGTTTTGCTCCGCGTTTCGGTTCCGGGGAAACTGAAACTTAGGCCTATTTTAGGAAGTTCAGCCTGTCATGGATTTACTCCTGTCCTGTTTTTCATTCTGATTAGCTATATCTGACTAACAACTAAAAGCAAGCGCGGTTACAGAAGCAAATGGCATTAGTTAGAATCAAAGAGAATACATTTTTCTAATCTAAAACAGTTTCTGTTTCACACAAAACAAAGTACATTCTTCAACTATCAATTCCTGCCTTTCACTGAGGCACATTCTGAACGATTCTTCAGTCTTCTCAAAGTGAGCACCGGTTGCCCCCAGGGGCACCCCGCTCAATTCCACATGGGCTTCCCTCCTTCCCTCCTCACACCTGTCCTGAGGGTTCTGCTCCAACCCGCTCCCTGCTCCCAAGTCCTTGCCTTGGGTGTGCTGTCGGGAGACCCAAACCAAGACACCTCTCATCTCATCCAAACAGAAGCACATGCCCTTCTGTGTTTTCCCCCTTAAGCCACATGCCCTTCTGTGGTGTAATTTTCTGTCTTGGTGTCCATCACCCCTGCTTCCATGTGAGCTGGAACAGAGCCGGGGCCTGGCTGTTCTAGTCCCAGCAGCACGCAGCAGGTGCCCTGGCAGGTGTTGTGGAATAAATGAACAGGGAGCGAGGTGTGCATGACAGAAACACTCAACAAACTGGGAATGCAAGGGAACTTCCTCAACACGAAAAAGGGCATTTTTGAAAAACCCACAGCGAACATCGCATTCAATGCTGAACAACTGAAAGCTTTTCCCCAAAGGTCAGGAAGAAGACAAGGATGCCCACTCTTGCCACTTCTATTCAACACTGTACTGGAGGTTCCAGCCAGGGCAATTTCTTCTTTTTTGTCTTTTGGGTTTTATTTTCCCAGTGTGAAAAGGATCGATTATTTTTTCCTTATCTTTTAAATTGACAAAAATTATATATTTATGGTGTACAACATGCTGTTTTGAAATAAGTATACATTGCGGATTGGCTAAATCAAGCTAATTAAAACATTACCTCCCATACTTATTTGTTGGTAGAGAGAACACTTAAAATCTACCCTTAGTGATTTTCAGGTATACAATACATCGTTATGAACTATAGTGACCGTGTTGTACAATAGATCTCTTGAAAGGGCAGTTTCTTAAAGGAAATAAAAGGCATCCAGATTAGAAAGGAAGAAGTAAAATTGTTTATATTCACAGATGACATGGTCTTCTATACAGGAAATCCTAAAGAATCAACAAGAGCCTATCCAACCTAATAAACAAATTCAACAAAGTTATAGGATAAAAGGCCAACATGTAAAAATCATTTGTATTTCCATATTCTAGCAAAGAACAATCCAAAAAAGGAAATTAAGAAAACAATGGGGCATTTAAAATACCATCAGAAAGAATAAAATACTAATGAATAAATCTAACCAAGGAGGTACAAGACTTGTTGTACACTGGTAACTATAAAATACTACAGAAAGAAATTAAAGAAGATCTATATCAATGGAAAAACATCCCATATTCATGGATTGGAAGATTTAATGCTGGTAGGATGATAATATTCCTCAAAGCAGTCTACAGATTCAGTGCAATTCCTATCCAAATTCCAGTAGCCTTTTGCAGAAATGGAAAAGCTGATCCTCAGATTCATACGGATTTACAAGGGATTCTGAACACCCAAAACAATTTTGGAAAAGAAGATCAAAGTGGGGAGAACCCATGCTTCCTAATTTCAAAACATATTACAAAGCTACATAATCAAAACAGTGTGTCACCATCAAAAGTATAGATTCATATAAATCAATGGAATAGAATTGACCCATACTGTAGTCAATTAATTTTCGACAAGGATACCAAGACCCCATTCCTTGAGGGAAAGAATAGGCTCTTCAACAAATGGTGCTGGAACAACTGGTCCCAAAATGCAAAATGTAAAAAAAAAAAACTTAAACGCATATACAAAAATTAACTCATAATGGGTCAAAGACCTAAACATAAGAGCTAAAACTATAAGTCTTAGAAGAAAACAGGGGTAAGTCTTCATGAACTTGGATTTGGTAATGGGTTCTTAGATATGACATTAAAAGCAGAAGCAAGAAAAGAAAAATACAGATAAATCGGATTTCATCAAAATTAAAACTTTTGTGCATCAACAGTTGATATCAAGAAAATGAAAAGATAACTTACATAATGGGAGAAAATAATTGAAAATTGTATATTTGACAAGCAAATTGTATCCAGAATATATAAGAAACTCATTAAACTCAACATTAAGAAGATAACCAAATTTAAAAATGGGCAAGGGACTTGAAAAGATTTTCAACATCATTAATCATCAGAGAAATGCAAATTAAAACAATGAGTTACTACTTTATACCCACTAGGATGGCTGTAATAATAACAACAACAACAATAATAATAAATGGAAAATAACAAGCATTGGCAAGGATGTAGAGTAATTGGAATCTTTGTACATTGCCGGTTGAAATGTAAAATGGTGCAGCCATTGTAGAAATATTTGGACTATTCTTTAAAAAGTTAAACACAAAGTTATCATATGGCCTATCAATTCCACTCTTAGGTATATACCCACAAGAACTAGAAAAGTGTTCGAACAAAAACGCGTACATATGTCCATAGCAACACTATCCATAACTGCTAAAAGGTGGAAACAACTCAAATGTCCATTGCCTGATGAAGGGATAAACGACATGTGATCTCTCCCTACGAGGAAATATTATGCAGCCATACAAAGGAATTAAGTTCTGATCCGTGCTACAACATCAATGAATCCCCAAAACATTGAGCTAAGCGAACAAAGCTAGACACAAAAAAGATCACATGATGCCTGATTCCATTTGTGTGAACCATTCAGAATAGGTGAGTCCATAGGGACAGAAGCCAGATTGGTGGTTACCAGGGGATTGGGAGTGGCTGCTTATGGCTACAGGGTTTCCCTTTGGGGCGAAGAAGTTGTTTTGGAACTAGATAGATACGATGGTCGCACAACACTGTCAATGGATTAAATGCAACTGGATAATACACTTTAAAATGGTGAATTTTATATTAGGGGACTTTTACCTCGATAAAAACAAAAAAGAGGTCAGGTGGATCAGCCTGTGGTGCCTGCCTTGCACTCGCATGTAAGTCCTACATGGACAGAGACCCTTCTGCCCCAGCCTTTCGTGTTTTCTGCAGAGCAGCCCCCCGGGCCCTCAGAGGTAGAGCTACCATGCTCTTCATCCCGTCTCTGCCCTTCTCTGAAGGGGATGGGGATTGTCTCACATATTAAATCCTCCATGCCAGTGGGAGTGCCTATCAGAATGCGGCTAGAACTGTCGCTCTAGGTTGCGATTATTTCTGCCAAAGGTGTGTGAGTATTCATGACTGCAAACATGCTTATGTTCACCATGACTGCAGCACTATTTGCATTCACGCTGATAATTAAAACTCAATTTATAACAAAAACAAGCATTTTGTTGTGAAATTGTGTTTTAAGGATCCTATAAAGGCTTTTGTGAGAATTATTTTAGTCTAGTAAATGTCTTACTTTAGGGTGAGACTTTAGAACCTTCGAACAGTTTATGTGGACGGATTTGGTTATTAGAAAACTTATGGTCCTTTTAATTTAATGGGGGAAGAATAACAAACTGATTGACTTCCAACAACAATGGATTCCCCGTGTCTGTAATGTCTTTCCACCCTTAATGGGTGGGATGGTGCAAGACTGTGGGGGTACCCGGGAGTTGAGAGACTTGGGTCCCAGGCTACTCAAAGGCTAGATAACTTTAGGCAATTCCCTTCTCCTCTCTGGGCCTCAATTTTCTCTTTAGAACAACCTAGGGGTTGAATTTTTACATAACAAAAACTTTTGATCCCATACTCCTATACTTGGGAATTTTTTCCAAAGGAAAAAAGTTTAACAAAAGCAGAAAGTTACACGTTTAAAACTGTTCAATGCAGTATTATCTACAAAGGCAAAAAATCAGAAGCAACAAAAATATCCCATGAATTGGAAGTAGCTGATAGAATTATGGAAAAACTTATGACAGAATAATAAAGTGACATTAAAAATCGTAATTGCCATGTAGATACTCCCTCCCCCTCAACACCACCAAGACCAGGATGATGCTCATTAAAATGAAACAATGGTTATTTCCAATGATGGGATTATGGGTGATTTTCTTCTTCTTTATTCTTTTATGTATATTTTACATTTTCTATAATGAACACGTATGATCTTTAGAAACCAGAAAAAACTACCATCCTTGAAAGAGCAATTAATTTTATAAGGAATACATGACAAAGAAGAAAATACTCAAGTTATAATGTCAAATGAGAAGGAAATAGAACATAAAATGAATATTCAGATTACAACTAGTTTGAAATGGTAACAGACCAAATCCCTGAAAATCTCTTTGCCTAATTATCAATCCATCAAATAACTGATTCTCTAAAACTTCACCCCCATGCCTTTAGGTGTTTTTGTGTCTATTCAATTATTAATTCTTTTTCATTGTGCCACCTTTGTCTTTCCTTTTTTAAAATTTTAATAGATTTAGGGGGTACGAGGTGAATTCCATTACGTGTGTATATTGTGTAGTGGTGGAGTCTGGACTTTTGGTGCACCCATCCCCCAAGTGGTGTACATTGTACCACTTTTTCATCCTTCCCCCCTTGTGAGTCTCCAATGTCCATTATACCACTCTGCATTTTGCCATCTTTTGACATGTTGGGTATTTTTTATCCAATTGTCTAAGGGCACTTCTGATAATTTTATATTTCTAAGAGTTATTTTAAACACTCGCACCATCCCTCGATTATGGGATTGTGTTTTGTTCTTGTGTCTGTAATTGTCCCATTAAAAAAAAAATGTTACGGCCAGGCGCAGTGGCTCACCCCTGTAATCCCAGCACTCTGGGAGGCCAAGGCGGGAGGATCGCTCAAAGTCAGGAGTTGGAGACCAGCCTGAGCAAGAGTGAGACCCCCGTCTCTACTAAAAAATAGGAAGAAATTAGCTGGACAACTAAAAATATACATAGAAAAAATTAGCCGGGCCTGGGGGCGCATGCCTGTAGTCCCAGCTACTTGGGAGGCTGAGGCAGGAGGATCGCTTGAGCCCAGGAGTTTGAGGTTGCTGTGAGCTAGGCTGGCACCATGGCACTCTAGCCAGGGTACCAGAGCAAGACTCTGTCTCAAAAAAAAAAAAAATTAAAAAAATGTTACTAATATATCTTTTAACCCTATGTACCCAAAATGGTTTTTTTAAAATTTTTAATTATTTTAGGTACATAATAGTTGTATATCTTTATAGGATACATGTGATGTTTTGATACAGGCATGCAGTGTGAATGAATCAAACCACATTAAGGTAATTGAGGTATCTAACACCTCAGGCATTTATTATTTCTTTGTGTTAGGAACATCCCAATTCTGCTCTTTTAGTTATCTTGAAGTATACTCTAACTTGTTGACTATAGTCACTTTGTTGTGCTATCAAATATTGTTCATTCTGTCTGAATATCTAACTATCTAACTATGCATTTGCACCCATTACCCATCCTCGCTTTATCCCTCCCTCCCCACCATCCTTCCCAGCCTCTGGTAACCGTCATTCTATACTCTGCCTCCATGAGATGAATCTTTTTTAATATTTAGCTCCCACATATATGTGAGAACATGGAAGATTTGTCTTTCTGTGCTTGGCTTATTTCACTTAACATAATGTTCTCCAGTTCCACCCATGTTGTTCCAAGTGGCAGGATTTCATTCTTTTGTGGCTATATAATATTCCATTGTGTGTATGTACCATAATTTCTTTATCCATTCATCTGCTAATGGACACTTAGGTTATTTCCAAATCTTGGCTATTGTGAATGGTGCTAGTAAACATAGTAGTACAGATATCTTTTTGATATACCGATTTCCTCTCCTTTGGATATATACCCAGCAGTGGGATTGCTGGGTCATATGGTAGCTCTATTTTCATTTTTTTGAGGAACCTCCATACTGTTCTCCACAGTGTTGTACTAATTTACATTCCTACCAACAGTGTACGAGGGTTCCCCTTTCTCTACATCCTCGCCAGCGTTCGTTATTGCCTATCTTTTTGATAAAAGCCATTTTAAGTGGGGTGAGATGATATCTCATTGTAGTTTAAATTTGCATTTCTCTGATAACTAAGGATGTCAAGAATTTTTTCATATACCTGTTGGCCATTTTTATATCTTCTTCTGAGAAATGTCTACTCAAATCCTCTGTTCATTTTTTAATCAGATTATTTGATTTCTTCCTGTTGAGTTATTGGAGTTCCTTATGTATTCTCGTTATTAGTCTCTTGTCAGTTTGCAAATATTTTCTCCCATTCTGTCGGTTGTTGTCTCTCTGCTTTGTTGATTGTTTCCTTTGCTATGCAGAAGCTTTTTTAGCTTGATGTGATCCCATTTGTCCAATTTTGCTTTGGTTTCCTGTGCTCTGGGGATATTACTCAAGAAACCATTGCCCTCCAGACCAATGTCCTGAAGCATTTCCTCAATGTTTTCTTTTAGCAGTTTCATAGTTTCAGGTCTTAGATTTAAGTCCTTAATCCATTTTGATTTGATTTTTGTGTATGCCAAGAAATGAAGGTTTAGTTTCATTCTTCTGCATATGGATATCCAGTTTTCCCAGCATTATTTATTAAAGAGACTGTCTTTCCCCTACTGTATGTTCTTGGCAACTTTGTCAAAGATAAGTTCATTATAGATGGGTGGAATTATTTGTGGGTTCTCTATTCTATTCGATTGGTCTATGCGTCTGTTTTTATGCCAATACCATGCTGTTTTGATTATTACAGATCTGTAGTATAATTTGAAGTTAGGTAATGTGATTCCTCTGGTTTTGTTCTTTTTGCTCAGGATGGTTTTGGCTATTCTGGGTCTTTTGTGGTTCCATATAAATTTTAGGATTATTTTTTCTATTTCTGTGAAGAATGTCGTTAGTATTTTCATAGGGATTGCATTGAATCTGTAGATTGCTTTGGGTTGTATGAACATTTTAACAATATTGATTCTTCTAATCCACAAGCATGGGATATCTTTCCATTTTTTTGTGTGTGTTCTCTTCAATTTCTTTCATCAATGTTTTATAGTTTTCATTATAGAGACCTTTCACTTCTCTGGTTAAGTTTATTCATAGATATTTTATTTTATTTGTAGCTATTGTAAATGGAATTACTTTCTTGGTTTCTTTTTCAGATTGTTTACTACTGGCATATATAAATGCTACTGATTTTTGTATGTTGATTTTGTATCCTGTAACTTTACTGAATTTGTTTGTCAGTTCTAATAGTTTTTGTTTGTGGAATCTTTAGGTTTCTCTAGAATCTAGGTACAAGATCCTATTGTCTGCAAACAAGGATAATTTAATTTCTTCCTTTCCAATTTGGATGGCCCTTTATTTCTTTCTCTCATCTGAACGCTCTAGCTAGAACTTCCAGTACTATGTTGAATAACAGTGGTGAAAGTGGGCATCCTGGCCTTGTTCCAAATCTTCAAGAAAAGGCTTTCAGTTTTTCCCCATTCAGTATGATACTTGCTGTGAGTCTGTCATATATGGCTTTTATTGTGTTGAGGTAAGTTCCTTCTGTACCAAGTTTTTCGAGAGTTTTATCATGAATGGATGTTGCATTTTATTGAATGCTTTTTCAGCATCAATTGAAATGATCATATGGTTTTTGTCCTTCTTTCTGTTATACGATGTATCACATTGATTGATTTGTATATGTCGAACCACCCTTGCATCCCTGGGATGAATTCCACTTGATCATGATGAATAATCTTTTTAATGTGTTGTTGAATTTGGTTTGCTAGTATTTTGTTGAGGATTTTCTATTTTCTGTCACTATGGATTTTCCTATTCTGAACACTTCATATAAATAGAATAATAGAATGTGTGGCCTTTTGTGTCTGGGTTTGTCACTTAGCATAATGATTCATCTTATAGCAGAAATCAGTTACTTCATTCTTTTTAAGGGCTGAATAATATTCTATTGTATGGTTAGACCACAGGTTGTTTATGTATTCATCAATTGATGGGCATTTGGCTTATTTTCACTTTATGGATGTTATGAATGCTGCTGTGAACAACTGTGGACAAGTTTTTGCATGGACATATGTTTTCTTCCCTGTCTGCTAAAATATGCTGTTAAGCCCTTTCAGTGAATTTTTCATTTCACTTATTGTCCTTTTCAACTCCAGAATATCTATTTGGTTTCTTTTTACAACTTCTATATTTCTATTGATATTCTCTATTTGGCAAGCCATCATTCTCATATTTCCCTTTAGTTCTTGGGACATGGTTTCCTTAGCCCATTGAATGTATTTTAAATAGATGATTTAAAGTCTTTGTCTAGTAATACCAGTATCTTCTCAGGGACAGTTTCTATTGATTGTCTTTTTTCCTGTGTATGGGCCATACTTTCTTGTTCCTTTGCATGCCTCATAATATTTTGTTAGAAACTATACATTTAAATAATATATTGTAATTTGGCAACTCTGGAAATCAGATTCTTACTTCCCTCTGGGGTTTGTTGTTTTTGAGCATTTCTTTAGTGACTTTTCTGAATGAATTCTGTAAAATCTGTATTCTTAATTGTATTTGGCCATTGAAGTCTCTTCTCAGTTACCTTGACAGTGAGCAAATGATTGGATAGAGATTTCTTAAACTCTTGCAATAACTAAGTCTCCATCTCTTTGCCAAGGGACTCTATTGTCTGTGTGCATTGGGGCATGCCTTCTAAACTCATCCAGTCAGTTGGCAACTCTGTCTTAGCTTTCACTTCTTACTTGTGCAGGATCTCAAGGTCAGCTCAAGGTGGGAACTTGGGACCTTCTCAGGTCCTTTCTGACCATATGCACAGCCCTAGGCATATGCAAAGGCAGGCCTATGCATGTGGGTGGCCTAGATTCCCAGGAACATGTTAGAACTTTTTAAAGATCCTATGGACATCTCATGCCTCAGATTTTCCTTTTAAGTTTTTTTTGTTTAGCCTATTGTTTGCCCCAATTATCTAACTGTCTAGAGAAGCCACAAATTTAATCAATTGCCTCTGATTGTTTTTAACAAACACCCCCAGAAAAAAGCCTTTTTGCACTGTGTGGGTTTTGTGTCAGGTCAAGTGAAGACAGCCTTTTCAGTGGGGTCTTCCAGGCAACCATTTGACAGGTCAAACGATGACAGTTCTCTGGAAATGAGGCCTTGAAGGAGCTTCGACCCCATCATGCCCCTCTAGTGGCTGTCAGCCTGCTGATTTTTACTATGATTTAGGCTGTTAATTTTCAAAGCTGCTGAGGAGCTGGAAGGCATGAGATGGAAATAGGGCAAATTAAAATGCCACAACACTTGCTTCCCTTACCAAAATCTTGCTGTTTTTCTTTAATCAATGCTCCAAAGATTTCTGTAAGAATTTGATTAACTTCCAGAGTTCTGAGTTGATTCTGAAAATTCTTGCCAGTTTTCTCATGAATGTTTGGAAGTTCTAACTCTGTCATTTTCACTGGTATCACCTTATCATATGTTTTTGAATTTTGATTTACAAGTCCATTTTGAGTGGGAGAGCACTTTCTCTCTCCCTGCATTCCTCCATGTCTAGCAGTTATGTGGCTGTCTCTGCCCAACCTCTTGAGACCCTTAGGTCAGAACCAGGTCTTACATTAGCAGTCTGGGGTTCTAGCCCAGTAATGACATTGGGGATATTGCAGGTACTTTTATCAAGTCAACAGGTTGATTGATATCACGGTTGTAAGGATTTATCCTCTCCCTATATCCCTAAACTTGCAGTTTCATATGAGACGAAACTCAGAGCTATCAGCAGGCTTTTCCAGCTTCTTTTCAAGAGCAGAAGGTACTCATTTGAACCCCTGATTTGGAGCAGCAAGCCTGGCTGTAGGCTGTTAACTCCTTGTTGCACCCCAGGATCCAAATTCCCACTCCCTCTGTTTGCTTCCCAACCTTGAGCCCAGGAATCTCACTGTGACAGGCCCTTCTTCCCATTTTTAATTCCAGTCCATGGAGATTCTTCTCTTGTTTTTGAGAAGGTCTATGCCTTTTTAATTTTCCCTTTTTATATTTTGTTTACTGTTGCTACGTGTTTAGTGCAAGAAGGCCGGGGGTCATAGGGGTAAGCAAAGCATGAACAAACAATGTCATCTTGACTACATGTTGTATAAGATCTGTCATCATTTAAAATTTTAAATTATTTTTCAACCTGAGACAGTATCTATTGACTTTCTGTCCTGATAGACAAGGAAATTAGCCTAAAATGATTTAAAAATGACAACACATATCTATATCATGCTTGCACACTGGGGGGCAGTGCTTCTGAGCTTGTTTCTCTGACAAAACTACTTCTGCTGCTTTCCAAAGGTTATAAATACACCCAGCGTTTATCTTGATTTACATTCTAGAAAAACACAGGAAGAAGGCACCAATCACCACAACAAGGAATTTTTCCTTTTCTTTTGTCAAGCATGTTTTATGAGGGTGAAGAAGTGGCTCTGTGGAGGATAGAAATAATTCCCAGAAAAACCATGATTCCATCCAATTATAATACTTGTATGCATGCATATGAGCCTGGATGAAAAACTGTAATGCCCAACAGAGTAAAACTTCACTAACTAGAAGTGTAAGGAATAGATTAGCCTGATCCAATTTGACCAAGTTTTACTGAACTTTTACAAGGTACAACTTCTTGTGCTAGGCATTGAGGGGATTACACAAGTGAGTGAAAACCATTTCTGTTCTCTAGGGGAGCAGAAAGGAAGTAAAATAACTTGAAGGCATACAGTGTGGTCTGTGTGGGCTTGATGTCCTTCAGTGAAGTTGTTTCTGAGTGCAGGCCTGAGGATCGGTGATTCCTAGGCACCTGAATGTTTAAGAACAACCTTCCTCGTTCTGTTGAAGACCCCAAAGTCTAACTAAAAAGTTAGTGGCTTTATATGAAATTTTCCCATTGGCTTTTTATGGATCAAGTCACTGTTCCAAAAATGGAAACAATAGCAATCAATTGGCTAGAGACATAGCTCTGAAGGGTGGAGGAATTCAATTATTTTAATGTTGACATCTGGGCGTGGGGTGGGGGCAGATATAGTTCCAGAAAAATCTCTAACATACAAATAACATCAAACTTTCTCTTGAGTTTGTGGGTTCTCTCCAGTTAACGGGTGAGCTCCTAGAGAAGAGTGTGGGACATGCCTCCATGGGCAGATGGGTGGTGCTGGCCTGGGGGTCAGGAGACCAGCTTTGTGGGCTCTCATACGCAGCCTCTAATCTGGCTCTTCCAACCCCCTGCATGCTAGGGCCAGCATTGTCTTTATAGAACAGAGTCTAACCCAGCCATTCACCTGTCTGAAACATTTCCATGATTTTCCACTGTCTTTGGGATAAAGTCCAAATTCTGTAACCTCCATAAAAGGCCCTGTATGGTCTGGATCCTACTGTCCTCTTTCACCACTCGCCCTCCACCCCAGACTTGGCCCCGGACATACCCAGCTGCTTGCAAGCCTGTGAATTCATCCATCTTCTAAGCCTGAATCTATGCTATGCCCCGTACCTGGAAATGTACCCCTGCCCTTCCCTCCTCCAGCAAGGCTTCCCTTGCATAAGAGTGATGAACAGCGAGTATTGGCTATGACAATTCTGGCAGCATATGACAGAGACCAAATAAAAGTAGCTCACATTAAATGCTAGTTAATTTCTTTCTCAACTAAAAGTCCTAGTTAGTATGAAGGCTCTGCTTTACAAAGCTGTCTGTAGTGCAGACGTCTTCGATATCGTTCTACATCCTGAGGATGACATATTCTTTACCTCCGTTGTCCAAGGTGGTTCTCTGTTTGCCACTGAGACAAACAGACAAAAAGTCACTGTTATAAGGAAAGGCTTCTGGGACGAAGAGCAGAGAAGAGTCTCCAACATGGAAAGGACAGGTGAGCAGGAAGGGCAGGTGTCCCTCCTTCAAGGGCATGACCTGGAAGTTGCACACATCACTTTCTCTCACTCCCTATTAGCCAGAGCTGACTCACGTGGACACACCCAGCCGCAAACAAGGTGGGGAATGTAGTTTTCATTCCGGGAAGCCTCTATTTTTATGAGAGAGAAGGGGAAAACTGACATCGGGGAATGGCTAGATGTGGGTGATAGCTGTGAGAACAGAAAGGACAGACAGGATGGGTGAAGATGAAGAATTAACCACTCAAACAAGAGAAAAGGTGACATCAAAGATGGACAAATGACAAGGAATGTTGAAGACATGAGGAGCAGGAGCCAGGTGACAAGGAACTGGAAAACATTCTCACATCCGTGCCTTTACTCATGTAAGTCTTCCTGTATAAAATGTCCCAATGTTTCTTTCCTCATCTCTCCAGGCCCAGTTTACACTTGAGGCCTCTCCTGACAACTCCAGTCTTTCTCTGGACTGGATAAAAAGTCTCTGTGTGGGCTACTGACCGGGCCAAGTGACTCTAATCTTTTCTTGATGCCTCTTATGAACAGTTACTTTACATACCTATCTCATTTTTTTTCCCACCACGCCCTCGTTGGACTTTTAGGGTTTCATTAAAAATCACTTCTCCCTCCGCTTCGGAAGTGGGGACTAACTGAGAAGTACGATCCAGGAGACTGGCTAATGGAGATCGATGTTAGCTCTTTATTGATAAAATGATTGGAGAGCATGGCTTCATACTTGTGGTCGAGGGGCTGGCTATTAACCCTCTCTACACCCGGTGCGGACCCTGGAACAGCCCAGCAGGGGGAAGCGTGGGCTTCAGTGTCACCCGCCCTACTCAGGACTCCTGCGTAGTGCTGGTGTGGACAAAGCAGATGAAAGGAGGAAACATCCCCAGTCTCACAGGCACTGAGAACCTAACTCCTTCAGACCCCAACTCCTTCAGACCCCCTCTGCGGGGCGGAAAGGGAAGGGGCGGGGCAGGAGGCCAGGCGTGTTCCTCTTTTGGCGCTCCGCCCACACGGAAACCTGAGGCAAGAGGAACAAAGGTTCCGCCATAATAATCCCTAGCGGGAGGAATTGTTTTGCCCGTGTTATAGGCAAGGAAAAAAGCACCATGAGAAGAACCGTGACTTGTTAGGGTCACCGAGATGTCACCTAAATATTAAGTGGCAGAGAATTGTGAAACCAAATCTGTCTAGCTCCAAGCCCTGGCCTTTAGCCACGGGCCTCAGTAACTTGTAAGCTCTTTGAAAAAAAGTATAACAATAAAACATCTCCACTTTCCCAGCAGTGATGGCAAAATGTCTACTTATCAAAAGACTCATGGCAGAGAGTTTGGTTAAAGACTCCAGATTCTGGTCTATGTATGTCGCTGCTTTGTCCTTGTCTCAAGTTCAGCCAATTTCTTTACCAGGACAATTCCCCAGGGAGCAGGAACCAACGTTGTTGCCTCCGGACGTTTTCAACTCTCTGCCTCCGGATGTTCCTTTGTTGGGTTTATAGTTGGAGGCACTTTGTTGGATTCTTTTGAAATTCACTTTCTCCCTTGAGCCTCCTGCTGGAGGGAAGGACTGGGTGGTGAAGAGATTCAGCTAAGGGCAAAGTCAATTACGGACCCATGGGTGGTCCAGGCTGGTGGTTAAGTTGGCAACCCTTCAATGAATATCCTTAAATATTTGTCCAACATGTATTTCAAGAGGGTAGAGAGAGACTGGATTTATGTTAATAAAAATTGTACAGAAAAAGAAATTCACTACTAATTAATCTCCTCAGGCAGAAGTGGTGTCGATATTCAGAAAAATGCCTGCCAAACATTTCCCTTTTTTCTGTCGTCCTTATATTGTCTTCAGCTTTCTTTTGCAATTTACTAAACTGCACAACTTTTTGGCAGGTATATTAAATGATTTTATATTTAAATAATGCAATAACTCACTTGATCCCAGCAAACAACCGTAGTCCATGGAATACACCTTTACAAAATCGCAGGCCACCGTGACCTGCCCACCAGAGGAGAGAGGGCTATACTTGGGAGGAACGCTTTATTTTTATTTTCCACTGGAGGGCGCTGTGTACTTTGGTGGAAGTGGAACCGTGTTTCTTCACCAGTTTATTTTAGCAATTTTTTAGCTCCCATCATGAATTTGTGCCCTGGGCAGTTGTCCAGCGGTCCCCTCTTTCATCTGGCTTTAATCCCACAGGGCAGTAGTGTCAGGGCTCAGAGACCCCAGTCAGTCTGATTTCTACTGAGCTGGGCTGCTATACTCAAAGAGCTCTCATCGCCCTGAAAAAGCACAATTTTTTATGTCCAGTGCCAGGCGCTACCCCAGCCTCACCCCATATGTATGTATCTATTACACAACCCTATACTATAAATTTCCCTGACTTTGCATCCTTTGCTTTTGAAAAAACATAAACTGGGCATCTTTCATATAGAACCTACTTCCTAGGTCACAACTTCTTCCTCTGGATCCATTGCCCCATGATCTCCCAAGTTGTCAGCACGTGGCTGTAGAGTAGGGCTTCTCCAGCTTTAATGTGCAAAGGAATCACCTGGCATCTTACAAACATTCAGATTCTGACTCAATAGGCCTTGGCAGTGGGGCCTGAGATTCTGCATTTCTGACAAGCCCCGAGTGGTGTCACTGCTGGCTGATTTCAAATAACTAGACTTTACCTTTTTGTCTCATTCAGGAGTTTTCCCACTCGGTTTTGCATATGGGGGTACAGCCCCCGTCCATACGGCCAAGGATGGAGGCTGGTCAACATCCACCTAGAGCTTCACCTCTTACTTTGTCTTCACAAGCTGCTCCTGCGGGACCCTCTCCCTGGCTCTGCTCCATCTCATCTATTCCTCTCCCCCTAGTTGGCCACGATGAAGCATTGTGTTGGCACTTGTGTCTGCCACGTCTGTCCCCTGAGTTGTCTTTCACTGTCATACAAAGTAATTTCTTTTCATTTTCTCTGATCCCTCCTTTTCATTGAGACCCTCGATCAGGGGACAACGAATGACACAATAATGGCAATGACAGGTGTCACCTGTGCATAAAGCACTCTAATACCCACAAGACAGTACAGGCAGGGGCTGTGGGCCAGGGCTCCGCAGTCTGCCTGCCTGTGTTCAAATCCTGTCTCTGCTACTTCCCAGCTGAGTGGCCTTGGGTAAGTTCCTTTACCTCTCTGTGTCTTAGTTTCCTCATTTGCCAAATGTGTCCAATGCTGCTTTATAAGGTCCTTGTGAGGATTACATGAGATAATGTGTGTGAGGCACTTAGAACAGGCCTGACACATAGTAGGTGATTGGTAGTAGTCAGAAATGTTATATTCCTCAATCCTGTGAGGCAAGTGAATTATTATTCCCATTTTAAAGATGAGGAACCCAAGGCCCAATGAGGAGAAATGACTTGCACTCAACAGCCTGCAGCAAGGTTGGCACAGCAGGAAATCAACTCTGACTCCAAGTCCAGTGCTCATTGCATCCTCTCCATGCTTCTGAACGTGGAGTTTTATTACCACCAACTCACAGCTCTGAGTGTGACTGTTTTCCCAGCGTCCTGTGATCTTTTCTTCTCTCTTTCCTTCCAATGGAGCATTTCCAGCTGGGGTGATTCATGGATCTGGGCCCGCATGTCTCCCATTAACTTCAAGGAAAATCATAAGGCAAAACCCACATCAATCAAATCTCCAAATTACTCATCCATCTTCGCAGGTGACACGTGGATTAAGACGAAAGTGGAGTGAAGCGGGTATCATAGGATAACTATTTAGATTTATGAAAATCGTGTAAGAGCTTACACCAAGTCCCCAAATGGAAGCTTGCTCTGTTTTCACAGCATGGTTAAACTTAAGGGATAAGAGACAGAATGTCACAACAGAAAGACTTTGAAGCCTGAAGTCCGAGGGGCTGGGGCTGCCAGCTTCACTATTTGCTAGACTTGTGATCTTGAATAAGCCCTTTAACCCCTTAGAATCTATTTTCTCATTTTATTCTTCATCCTTCCAACAAACCAGAGAGTTGGTTATTATCCCCATTTTACAGATGTGGAAATCGAGATACAGAGAGGGTAAATGACTTGCCCAAGGGGGCATAACTACCAAGGGATGAAGCAGGGCTTCAGACCCCTATATCTAAGTCCAGAAACCTATGTCCCCGTACCACTCTATCTCATAAATGAAATGGCAAGGTTAAATGCACCAGGCACTGAGTAGGAGCTTAATAAACCTTTACTGAATCTGAATTTGGAGGACAAAACTCATGTCTCATTAATCCCTATTCTTTATAGTACCATTATACCTGGTAAGCTCTCAATTAATAGGAGTTAGGTTGCATTATTCCCCAGTGGAAATGGTTCTGTTTTTATTTAATGATTTGCTTAGATGCATTTTAATATGCAGACCACAATGCTGCTTGTACAATATCTTCTGGACTGCGAGGCGCGGGCATTCATTATTTTATGAGACGCATATGTCATGCATAGCACAAGCCCTTTTCTTAAACCAACACAACATGCAAATAGAAATTTCATGTAAAATCACATTCAGACAGTCTCAAGGTAGAAACAGATGTCTGAAAAATATGAACGCCAGGCTTATTAAATATTTTATCATCAAATATTTCATACATTTCAAAAATGTCATCTGTGAAAACACAGAAATACCGCCTCAGGAGAACCAAAATATTTAATCACTTTCAAGAAATTCTTAAAAATAAGTCTTCACCTCAGAACTATTCCAGGCAGAGAACAAATTTCCAGGTGCTGCAAGCTATATTTATTATATTTTCATCAAAATCAGTAACCTAGATGAAGGAGATACAGTAATCAGTAAGGTCATTATTAGGTAAGATAATGACTTCTGAATGAATTCTCTCATTAATCTCATTACAAAATGGTAATGGTACCTGACTAATCATGCCAGAGGGGAGAGCTGTGTTGAATCAGAGCAAAATTAAGGCTCTAATCCCAGAGCTGCCCCCACCATTTCTTCACGAGAGCCTCACTCGGGGTTTGGGGACCGATTCGAAGTTCCTCTGATGGGGCGGACGGCTGATCCGAAGGTTGGGGCGCCCTGTGTGGACAGGGGCAGAGTGAGAGCCCTGAGCAGTAGCCATCAGGGAAACTGGCCTCTTCCTGCTTCCGTCGCCTACTTCCAGGGTGCCCTTGGACAGGTCGTGCCTTTCTCTGGAGTCCATTTCCGGTTTCTCTGACTTCGTTCCCACCTTCCACCCTTGCCCCTTGTGCAGAGTCCAGTGGCAGCCAGCAGGGCCCTTGAACACATACGTGAGGTCACCCATTCTCAGCAATGGCGGCCCATCTCACCCAGGGCGGGGTCCAGATCCCCGCATGGGCCACACCCCGTGTCATCTGCCTCCGTCGCCTTTCTGACCTTATCTCCTACCATCCTCCCCGCCACTTGCTTCGCTGTTCCTTCTGCAGGGACCGTCCCCGCCCCCACTCCATGTATCCGCATGACCTCCTCGCCCCTTCCAAGTCTTTGCTGGAACGTCCCCTTCAGTAACGCCTACCCTAACCACCGTACTGAGCACGGCAAACTCTCCGTCAGCATTCCAGTCTACCTTGTCTTTCTCCACATCCTTACCGCCTTCTAATACACTCTAGAATTTATTAAGTTTCTTGTCTGTTTGCCTCCCCCACCCCTGCTGCCCCCGCTGGAATGTAAGCTCCTCAGGGCTAGGATCTTTGTGAACTCATATATATGCCTGGTGCGTAGCAGCTGTGCAATAACTCTTGGGTGACTGTGGGATTTATCACAGGCTTGTGGGTGCCCAACCTTGCTGGGCACTAAGGCAGGAACCCCAGCGCATGAGACAGATGACCAGGGATGACTGAAGTGTACGTTCACTGCAGCAAGGCCCCTCCACGGGTGGGGCTGGCTTTGCTTTTCCATCTTGTCAGAAGTCAGAGCCTCATCGATCCCCTTATTTCCATGAGAACTGGCCTGAGAACGCACATGCCAAGTGGCAGTGTCTGCAGGGAGAGAAAGCTCAACAGCCAGGAGAGAGGGACCAAACAGAGTAAGATGGAATTGACAGACACAAAAAGGATGCCTTGTCCCAGCTCCAACCCCAGTGGACGGGCACAGGCTGGGGTGACCGGGCTCCACAGGCACAGCCATGCAGAGACCTCAGGAGTCTCAGCAGATGGGGATTCCGACTGCTTGACTAGACCAAAATAAGACAGGTGATAATCTCACGCGAACCCTCACTGGTCAAGCCCATCGGGTCAGGGCTGCGGTCTTACTCTTTGTTTACATCGCTGTTTGCAAAGGGGGAATGGAGCATGGTGGGTGCTCATTAAATGCTCAATGAGTTAAGCTCTGAATTAACACTTGAACGTGTTTGTTTCTGTGTGCCCCATTTTACAGGGGAGCGATAATAAACTACCCAGCGCCAGGAGTCTGGAAACCATATCACTTAAGGGACAATGAAAACACAAGGGGATGTTCAACCTGAATAACAGAAGGCAGGTGAAAATAAGCCCCATCTTCAATACCTGCAGGACCAGCATGTGAAAACTGGATTACTTTTATTTTATGTGGCTTTAGAGCAGGGACTGCAGGTAAGTGACCCAAGTGCTACCATGTATCCCTTCCAACCCAATGGCAAACATCCTTGATTGATCATGAATACTTTCCTGTAGAGCCATATCAAGCCTCAGAATCCTTCTCAACGCTGTGCTCCAAACTCCCCTAGCCAAATTGAATAGAGCTGACACACAAGATGAAATAGAAGTATGATACTTCGTCTAGAACACAGAACTAGATCAATGATTGAAAAGCCATTAACACTAAGAAAAAACATTTTGTTAGAAGCAAAGATGGAGTAAGTTTCCCTGGGGGTGGGGGCATCTCATCACTGCTCAAGGAGGGGCTGCTCCTTCTTTTCCATGATGGCGTCCAGTGGAAGGAAAGCGTCTGGGTCCTCATTGGTATGTGGCGGATACATTTCCTGCATCAAGAGTTCAGACTTACAGTTTTATCTGACAAGGCACCTTAACAGCTAAGGACAGTCACTAGTGCTCAAGAACAGGAGGCACAAGGCACTTCAACGCAGTGAACAGTGCTCTGGAAATACCTCATGGTTGCTCCCAGGAAGTTCTGCCATTTTCCCCTGCTAACCAGGTCTCTTCTTCAGTGGCTCTTGCTTGTACTATATTCCCTGAGTTTTGCCTTATATGCCATTTAATGTCCAGATCCAGTGGTTCATCCTGTAGCCTCCCTGCTTTGGGTCCCTTTGCCCCTCACTGTGGGTGCCTATGGTGAGCTCATGTCCTGGCAACCTGAGCTGTGTTCCCCGCCCAGGTATATGGGAAATTCTGGTTTCCCTATGTGATACACAGGAGGAACTGGGCTCTCTCTGCCTAATTATGTTGTACCACACTAGAATTCCTTCCAGCTGCCCATGTTGGTGCAGGGGTGCCCTATAAAGGTGTTGCCTCCCAGAGTAATGAAAGGTAAAGCAGGGAATAAATGCACTTTGCTTCAGCCCTCAACCTGTAATATATATGAGACCTTTCTACCACCTGTTCTTTCCCAGCCCCCATGCTGGGATTTCCACTCTAAAAGAGAGCCAGGACACTTGAGTCTCTCTTGGTACATTTCCACCTCTTTCCTCGTCTTCCCTGTCCTTCCCCTTTCTCTCTGATGGGAACTTATCGATACCCTTCATCTTCTGTATAATACAAAAAATTCCATAATCTGAGACACCAGGCTCTGTTCTCGATAGTAAAGGAGCATTTAGAATTTAAAGAGCTTTAGTCTTTCTCAACAAAGCCTATCTTTCTAGCTTCAAAACTCTAGTCTGATTTAAGGTAGAACAATGGCTTATAGGTGGTACCCAAGCCTCTTCCTGAAGAAATAAAGATCATTGATTTAATGGACGGAGAGTCACAGGACAACATGACTCACAGTGAAGGAAAAACACATTATTTTCTATCTCAAAAAGTTTTTTGTTGAATAACCAGAATTCACAAAAAGATTTGTGTTCAAGGGTGTTTATTAGGTAGCATTATTTGTCATTAAAGTAAAATTGGAAACAAATTGAATGTCCAACAAAAGGGGATTCGTTAAGTTGGCATTTTAAATGACATAGAATATTGTTAATCTAAATAGGTAAAATTTAATGATATATTATTAGGTGAAGAAAGCACATCACAAAATAGCATATTCAATATGATTACATTTTATAAAGAAGTACATAACTGTCTATCTCTGGATGATAAAATTATGAGTGATTTTTAAAATTTTCTTTGTGCTTTTTCATATTCTCCAAATTACTGTTGAACATCTGTTAGTTTTGTGGTCAGAAATAAATAATAAATGCTCTGTTATCTGGAGAAGAAAATACATACAAGTGATCCCATGATGGGGATGGTGAGGGCACAGAGGACACTGTGACCACGATAGCCTCTCCAAGTGTGAGAGATTCTGGTTCCGTGATCCCCCAACTTTGGCTTCTGGCCCCATGTTGTGATGAGAGGGTGGAAGGGTCTTCTCCAGGCTTGGTGGCTTCCAAGCCCCTGGACAATGGCCAGTTATCCCACCAGCACAGAAGGTGCCCGCTCCCCATGAAGTCTTCCCACCATAGAAACACTTCAATTTATTAAAGAACCATGGTGCCAAGAGAGCTTTCTGCCTGTGCTCAAATCTTGAGAACCCTGGAGTTTCAATCTTTTATGAAATAGTTTTTCATTTTCTCCTTCTTTACTAAGGGCTTTTACAAGCCACTGAGTGGTTCTTTGTACATCAATTTTTAATCTTGTTAAGGTTTTTATTTCCACTTGACCAATCCTCGGTTCATAAATAACACATCAAAAATTTGCTCCAATTCCTTCTGTAGGTTTTGTTTGTTTGCAATTGTTTTAAAATGGTCTATTGAGAAGGAAGAAAGTGGTGACCACATCACTGTGTGCCCATGTCCTTCCCCTGAATATAAACTTTCTATGGCTCCCTATTGCGATCCAGAGGTAGACCACACTTCTCTGCACGGCACTCAAGGCCTGCCATGACCTGGTCCAACCATGCATTTTAGCTCAGCTCCTCTCCTCGTTCTCCCAACACACCCAGAATCCAGGAACAACTGCTGTTCCAGAACATTCCACTTTCCAGCCTTCCTGCCTCTGCTCCCCCCACGTCCTCTATGAGGAGTGCTTAAGAAGACTGAAAGTGACTTCGATTTAGTTTCTGCATAGTTCTGTATAGTTTCTGCATAGTTCTTTCTGAGTTATGTCTCAGTTTCAGGCTTACTAAGTTTTCCTGGTTCCTGTGTAGATATGGCTGCAGCTTAACAAAACTCTGGACTTGTGATCAGACAGATCTGTGTTTGGATTACACTCTGTGGCATTGATCAAGAATTGATAGCTTTATTTACTTATTTATAAAATGGAGAGAGTAATGCCCACATAGCAGATTAGTTATAAGAATCGAATACAATTGCACATGTAAAAGTGCTGATCAATGAGCCTGGCATACAGTAGGACTTCCATAATAGTGAAATCTGGCTCTTAGGCAATATTAGCATATCCAATTGCTCAACTGTGTTTGAAACACCTGTGTACTCACCACCTAGATTCAACAGTTGTTAACATTTGGCCATAGGCTGGGTGCAGTGGCTCACGCCTGTAATCTTAGCACTCTGGGAGGTGGAGGCGGGAGGTATTGCTTGAGCTCAGGAGTTCGAAACCAGCCTGAGCAAGAGCATAGACCCCTGTCTCTGCTAAAAATAGAAAAATAAGCCGGGCATGGTGGCATGCGCCTGTAGTCCAAGCTACTCGGGAGGCTGAGGCAGGAGGATCGCTGGAGCCCAGGAGTTCAAGGTTGCTGTGAGCTAGGCTGACGCCATGGCACTCTACCCGGGGTGACAGAGTGAGACTCTGTCTCAAAAGAAAGAAAAAATTTTTTTGGCCATATATGCTTTATCTACCTATCTCTATCTGTTCATCTAGCCCTCTATTATCTATCTGTCTATCTATCTATATCTATTTGTCTATCTAGATCTATATAACCATCTCTCTCTCTGGCTGAAGCACTTGAAAGAATTTGCAGACATAATAATTCTTCAACTCTCATGCATCTCTCACGCACAGATAAGAACATTCCCTCTTATATAACCCAATGCCACTTTGTACCTAAGAACATTAACAATAATTCTATATTATCATCTAATATCCAGTCCTCATTAAAATTTCCCAATTGTCCCTGTAAGTGTCTTTTATAGTTTGCCCCCAACGAAGATCCCGTCAAGGTTCATATATTGCATTTGGTTGTTACATCACTTTTGTCTCTTTTAATCTAGAACATCTCTCACATAGGCCTTTGTGGGCTTTTGGAAATATTAGGTACTCTGTTATAGAATGTTCCAGATTTTGGAGTTTTCTGATTGTTTCCTTGTGGTATAATTTAACGTTTTCCTCTATCTCTTGTGTTTTTCATCAACTAGTTGGCATAGATTATAGAGCCTCCTAAAATGGTGAAGTAAGGGCTTAATTCTTTCCCTTTCATTACCAAGTCTCAGAGTAAGGAGTTGGAGTAATGGTCTCTTCCGGTGTCAGCGTCAGAATTTCCCTCCTCTCTGTCTAGCCTCTCTGCCTCCCTCCAACCCCCCACCCCTCCCCACCCCCGGTATTCTCTCTCTTTAAGTATTCACTCAGGACTTATGGGTTTTTAAACTCTTCTCTCCATCCCTCTATCCATTCAAGAATTCATCTAGCACGCTGAAAGGAACCAAGTCTATGTTTTCCCAAGTGACTGTCTAGTTGTCCTGTATCACTCATCCTAAAGTCCATATTTCTCCAAGGATTTGAGACTCCTCCTTTAATGACATCAAATTTCCATGTGTAGTGAGTCTATTTCTGCTTTTCTAAAATCTTGTTCCGTTGATATATCTGTCAAATTATGTGTTATTACTTTATTATTTTAATTATAGAGGTTTTTTTCAATATAAATTTTAATATCTGAGAGAACTAGCTCCCCTGGCTATTGCTCTAAGTTTTTGGCATTTTCTTAGCTGATCTTGCTTTTCGTCATAGGAACCTTAGAATCAAGTTGTCTAATTTCAAAAAAAAAAAAAAAAAAGCGTTGGCATTTTTATGGTGATTGGGCTAAATTTATGTATTTATTTTTTACTTTTGAGGTATATTGAGCTGTATTATCTGAGTATTTATGATCATATTCTTTTTCTTCTTAGAATTATAATATTTAGAGTTACAATTATTTCCTAATATTGACCCATCCTTGGACTATTGTAATAAAACTTGGTCATATGTATTATTTTTAATGTGCTATTAGATTTCTTGATAATATTTTATTAAAATTTTTATACAGTTATTGACAAGTGAAATTGGTCTATAGCTTTATTTTTTGCACAATATTTATCAGGTTTCGGTATTAATATTATTTTCACTTTATAAAAAAATTCAAAAGTTTGCATTCTTTTTCTGCTATTTGGGACAGTTTAAATGGCACTGGGATTATCTGATTTTTGAAAAGATGGTATAATTCCTCTTTGAAACCATCTGGACTGAGTACTTTTATGGTGGGTTAGCTCTTCCATAACTTTATTTATTATGGAAATTGATCTATATAAGCTATCTCCATTTGTGTCAATTCTGGCAAATGATATTTTTCCTAGAAAATTATCTATTCCATCTGGGCTTTAAAATTTATGTGCACACAGTTGTGCGAAGAACTCTTACAAATTTCTTCTGTTTCAATGGTTATTTTGTACTTGTCATTTCTTATTTTGTGTATTTGTTCTTTCTGCTTATTTTTCATGACTAAGTTAACTATTTGTCTGTTTAGTCTGTATTTTTTTCTGCAATTTATTAGGATTTCCACTGTAACCTAGGGTATTGTTAATTTTTGTGAATGTTTCCTGTGCACGTGAGGAAGAGATGTATTCTCTATTATCAAGATGTAAATATTTTTAGGTATACATGAGATTTATCTTCTTATGTTGTTTAGAAGTTTTATCCATCTTTATCTTTGGTCCGCTTCGCCATTCTTGGAGTGAGTGGTATTTTAAATGTCCCTTCATTACTGGTTTCTACACTTTTCTCTGCATCCCCTGTGGTTTCTGCTTTACGAAGGTTGCCCTGTGTTATTTGATGTGTGGTTATTCATGGCTGTCACATCTTCATCGTGAATTACAACTTGTAATTATCAAATGTTCAGCTTTGTCTCACTTAATTTTTTTGGCCTGAATTTTACCTTGCTATAGGTCAAGGTACAAGTTTGTTTTTTGCCTGGAATACTGTGGGTCAATCCTTTATTTTCAGCCTTACTGCATCACTTAGCTTCAAATGTGTGTCTTGAAAACAGAATAGAGTTGGACTTTGCTTTGTAAGCCAATCTGAAAATCTTTTTCTTCCAATACGTGAATTACATTTATTGATGCAATTTAAGCTTCGTCTTAGTGCTGTCATTTGTCATTAAAATTTTTTTTTGTTTTGTGTTTTCTTTTGGTGTTTAGAAAGGTTTGAAATTTTTTTTAGTGGTTAGGTTGATACTAACACCTTTACTTAATGTCGTTAGTCTCCTTCTCTTACTTCTATTGACTACTATTTAGTTTGCTAACTTTAAATGATATTCTTTGATTCTCACCTATTAGCTATGCAGCAAAAACGAACTTATTTTACTTTCCTCTTTCTCCCATCCTCCTTTTTGGTCATATGATTTCAACTTTCTCAGAATATATAATAGTTACATACTATTTTTCCATCCTTGTGAAAATCTAAGTTTTAGTCATAGATCTAGGATTAAAAACATGCAGTGATCTAAATCACTTCTTCTGCCAATGTTCCTCCTATCATCTCCTGGTTAGATAAAGTTCTTCCTCTGGTAGATTTCTAAGGAAGAATTCAGGAATGCAATATTCTGTACATTGTTCGTATTTAGAACTATTTTTGTTAGTGTTGATACGGAAGGACAGATGACTGGATATAAAATTCTTTCCTCCATATTTTTTTTTAACTTGAGTTTCTCGGAAAAGTTACCGTATTGATGACTAGTATTGTATGTTGCTACTATGGTCTGAATGTGTGCTCCAAAATTTATATGTTGGAAACTTAATCCCCAATGCAACAGTTTTGGGAACTGGGCCTTTTAGGAGGTGTTTAGGTCCCAAAGGGGGCCCCTAAGAATGGATTAATATTGTTCTAAAAGGGCTTGCGGGAGTGGGTTCACTCTCTTCAGCTCTTCTGTCATGTGAGGACACATTCACCTCCTTCCTGACATTTCCCCTTCCACCATGAGAGCGTAGCAACAAGGCACTTTCTTGGAAGCAGAGAGCAGTCCTCGCCAGAACCAACATCAGCACCTGAATCTTGGACTTCCCATCCTCCAGAACTGTGAGAAATAAATTTCTGTCCTTTGTAGAATTACTCAGTTTCAGGTGTACAGCAGCACAAATGGACTTAGACAATTGCTATTGATAAACGTAATGACAAGATTATTTTCTTTTCTTGGGTTTTATGTTTGAAGGCTCAAAGGATATTTTCTTTTACTTGAATATCTAATATTTTCGCTGTTTGTGACTTAGAGTTGATCATTCTGGGAAGCTTTTTCAATGTGTAAATTCATGTCTTCTTTTTCAGGAAATTCTTGAATTACAGTTTTAATTAAGAATTCTGGTTCATTGTTTTTCTTTTCTAGTTCAAGAACTCTGATGATAAATACATTGATCTTCTTTGCCTATCTTCAATGTCTATCATTTTCTCTCTAATCCTTACAACCTTTTCTTCCTTCCTTCCTTCCTTCCTCCCTTCATCCTTCCTTCCTTTTCTTCCTTCCTTCCTTCCTTCCTTCCTTCCTTTCTTTCTTTCTTTCTTTCTTTCTTTCTTTCTTTCTTTCTTTCTTTCTTTCTTTCTTTCTTTCTTTCTTTCTTTCCTTCTTTTCTTTCTTTCTCTCCCTTTCTCTCTTTCTTTCTTTCCTTTCTTTCTCAACAGGGGTCTTGCTTTGTTGCCCAGGCTGGCATGCAGTGGCATAATCATGGCTCACTGTAGCCTCCAACTCCTGGGCTCAAGTGATCCTCCTGACTTAGCTTCCCGAGTAGCTGGAACTACAGGTATGTGCCACCATACCTGGCTAATTTTTTTATTTTTTTTGTAGAGAAGGGATTTCGCTATGTTTCCCAGGCTGGTCTTGAACTCTTGGTCTCAAGTGATCCTCCTGCCTGAACCTCCCAAAGCGCTGGGATTACAGGTGTGTGCTACTGCGCCTGGCCCCTTACAACTTTCTCTTTTGGTTTTATTTTCTTGGCTCTTTTCATTTCCATCCTCTTAGTTGTATCTGTTCTCCCTTGGGTACCTTGTAATTGATTCCTTATTTTTCATACGATTTTATGTTTTCTTTCCATTTCTTTTTCAAGTTCAGTCAGCTCCCATTTCATGTCTTTCTGCGGTTTACACCATTTATTTTCTGAGTTTTGAACTTGTCAAAAAGTGCTGATCTTTAGTATCTAAAATTTCTTTTTTTAATTATGTTAGCTCCTATCGGAGTGTCATGCTATAGTTTTCCTGTGTCATGTCTTTGTGAGTGTGTGTTTTCAACTGCCGAAATGTTTTGATTCTCATTTTCTTCTTAAAGTAATTTAATGTAGATGTTGTGCTATTTTAATGTTTATTATTATTTATTTCAGCTGGACTTTCCTACCGGATGAGCATAAAGACAAGAGGAAAGGGTTTGACTGGCATACTTGCCTCTGAGTTTAAAAATCTTCTTCCCTTGCTGCTACAGAAAAGAGCAGATTCTTTGATAGAGAGCTTTTTTGTTTGACTTTTTCTCATTCTTTGATACTCCCTTGTTTGAGGATTGGGATTTTTTTGCGGGGGCGGGGGTCGGTCATGTTTTTCTTTCTTTTCACTACCAAGCCTTCAAGAGATCCTCTCTTTTCTAAGAATCTTCCCTCTTGCTGGATGCAGCACAGTCTCAAGGCTGCCACCTGCATTAGGAGCACCTCTTTATAGATCTCTTAGTTTTGACTCCCCACAGCCAGCATTCAGTCTACCAGGTCTCAGACCTGTTCTTGGTGGCACTCTCTTACTTAGGATGGGGAAATACCTCTCTTTCATGGGTTGAGATCTGGCTGGTGTCACCTGAGTTCTACCGTTCCAGGACCTTCCTGTGCTCCCCCTGCCCATTCCACACAGTCTTTGCCCGACATTCTGCCCTGCTGCAACTCACAATTAACTCCATTGGCTTCAGATGTGTGTTTTTTCACTTAAATGTAAATTGAAGCCTCTAATATTTTCTGACTCCTAGTTGCGCTATAGGCATGGGCCAAGAGTAATTTTATTTGCTTTCTTTTTTTGTTCTGTAAGATTTTTAGGAGGATATATGGTCAGATTTGAATTTAAGTAGCTGCCATTAACCTCAGGAATCCTGAAGTTCACACCTGAATCTTTGAAATGCATTAATGAATGTAATGATTCGTCTTAATTGGCTAATAATTGCCAATGCAAATATTTTTATTCTCTCAAAGGAAGCACTGTATCATTCATTTATTCATTTAGCTAATATTTACTGAACAACTATTATGTGTTTGGTACTTGGCAAAATCGGACACACCACCTGCCAATTGTTAAGACACTGGGAGGTGGCTAGTGCAAATGTTATCATTCTCATTTCACACATGAGATGTCCCCCTCACCAATTATCCTGTAGGCACATCGGCTTTCTCTCTGTTTTTCAGTGATTTATGCCTCAGGACCTTTGCACGTGCCATTATCCCTCTGCCTGGAATACTCTATTGCTGGCTTTTTTGTATCCTTCAAACTTAAATATTACCTCCTCAGTATCTAAGCGGTTTCTTCCACACTCACCTCCATTATTCTCTGTTACTGTACCTTGTTCAGGTTCCTTTGTAGCTCTTGTCGTAATTTATATTTAGATATTTATTTATTTGATTGTTTCCTAATGCATTGTCTGTCTCTCCATTAGATTGTAAATTCTGCGAGGACAAAGATCACATCTGTGTTCAATTATATTTATATCCAACCATGTCAAAGTGCCAGGAACATGGTAGGACTGCAATAAATATTTGCCAAATGAATGCTGCCCAGAGAGGATAGGCAGGTAGCCCAGGGTCACACAGCAGGTTAATGAAGGATCCAGAATTAGAATCCTGATCTCTCTGCGCTGAGTGCTCCATTTATTAGCAGCTCTGCCTCTGCATGGAGGATGCCATTCTCTCACTGGGAGAAGAAGACAGATGTTCTCTCTGATTTTTGCCTCAATTAACACATTGACTGCCACACCAGAAAAAAAAATTTTCCCTGGGGCCACGATGTTTTATTAAAACAAACGATCCTTTCTAATTTGTTATTTTTTATTGTTTTCTGTGCGTGAGTTATATGCAACGCAATCCACATTTTTAGAATTAAATTATCACTATTAATTGTAACGATAAGAACATCAACAAGTAAGATTTTCACGAACCAACTGCAGGGTTTTGCTTCACGAGGCCCAGAGGCTCAAAACTAGCCTGAGTTAAATACAACTTGTGTGGCAGTCACTGTGTTAACCTTCTAAAAAATCTCCTTACTCGTAGAATGAATATGGGAAAAACTTGATTTTAAGAAAATCAACTGAATTTCTAACTTCCAAAGTCAGCCATTAAACCAAATTCCTGCACTCAGCCAGCAGCCTGAGGGACAGACCAGAAGGGCTGGGGGGACAGGGCAGCAGTGGTCTAGTGGCCGCAGACATTCAACCACTTCCAAATCAACAGGTTTGTACTGAGCATTTACCAGGGGACGGGCAGGGCACTGGCACTGAGGATTCAAAATGGAACAATATGGACATTTCCCTGCCCTCTGGGTGCTCTCGGTGCTGGGAGTCACCGTTACAGACAGAGCAGCATGTCCCGTGTTATGAAACGGGAAGGACACCTGATCCATTCTCAGGGCTCAGGAACAGGGGCTTCCAGGAGGAAGGGACTTGAAGGATGAGCAGGAGTTAACCATATGATGGACACAGCAGAGAGATGGTTTAACAAGGAGAGGGCTAAGGAAGGGCCTGGATGCAAGACGACCCCAGGGGCTTTAAGATGGAACCCGGAGAGCTGGCAGCGTGGTGGAATACAAGACATGAGGCCGGGGTCAGGGCACAGAGGGCCTCAGAGGCCATGCCGGAAGTCAGGCCGTGGTGCGGAAGGCAATGGGGAGTCATGCAAGTGTGTTCCCTTAAGGACTGACGTGCATCACAGCATCTGAGTGCAGAAGGGACCTCACCAGTGGTCCCGTCCAACCACTGCTCTGCACAGGAAGTCCCGCTGAAAGTTGCACACCTCTGGTGACAGGAAGCTCGCCTCTCCTGGGTAGCCTACTTTGCCAGGTGGCTCTGATTAGAAGAGAATTCTTCCATATGATTAGAGGTAAAAGCTGTAGTCTCTAAACAACTCTGCTGTTTCTTCTCACATCATCCAATCTCTGGACCAACACGCCACATCCCTTGGCTATGACAGTGATGTTAGAGGTCATGATGCTGGAGGGTGCTGCTGGCCCTGCCACGAATCAGCCTAAACGAGTTTCTCTTGGGAGTGGGAACCGCTGCACAGAGCTCTCTTGAACCCTCAGGGATTCCAGTGGAGAAGACAGTAGGCTGCTTGCCACCGAGGACTCTGACAGATAAGCATGGGTGGCTCTAAATGGACTGGCTTTTGTGGCAGCTACTGCTTCAACACAAAGGACAGAATCAACAGCAGCTGCCCTGATACTGGTCCCACCCCTGAGTTTTTCCTGTCTGCATCCGCCCCTCCCTCCCTTGGTTACTTTGACTCTAGGTTTGTGTTCTTTGCACCCACTTAGTCACCTACAGTCACTCCAGTTCTTGGTTGATGTGGTCACCCCAGTTTTTACCTCACTGTAACTTGGCCTCGACTCTGATCCCACCTGGGTCTCTCCAGGTCCCCCCTCCCGGGTCCTCACTTCATCTTACTCATCTGCTCAACTGAGCCCCGCATGACGCTGAGTTATTAAACAAATTCCACCAAATGGAAGTATCTGCCACCAAGCACATTTCACAAGGGAAAGGAGAATTTTCATCTATCAAAAGCGCATTTATTTCAAGGGGGCCTATCACTCACTGAAATTCACAGGAGAAAGAGAATCCCAAGAAAATCAAGGGCATTTGCATTACAATCCACCTCGATGCCCAAAAATATCCCGCTGAACATGCAGAATTTCAAGGGGAAGAGGGTGTTTTGCTTATTGGCAGGAAAGAAATGAATGTTGAAGAGAGGGGGAGGTGTGGTTTAAAATCTCAGATGCACAAAGGAAAGCATTTGGTAAATGTTGGCCAAAGAATCACCTTTGACCCTGCAAATTTGGGAGCTGGTCCTGGCAGGGGTGGCAAAGGATCCACACACCGTACAGAGGGAAAGGCACCATGCCATGGGATGGACCGAAAGGGTTTGGAGTCCTGGCTTTCCCGCTTGCTGCGTGGTATCAACTCACCTGTGCCTCTCCTTCCACATCTTTAAGAATGGAGGTGCCATAAGGACACTACCTGTGCTCCGTAAACTTGCCCTCCCAAATCTCCCTAACAGTGGAGGAAAGTGAGCAAGAAGTTGACCTATACGGATGCCCTCCCCACCCTCCACTTGGGAGTGGGGAGCAATGCCCACCATGGTTATCACAAAGCAGAAAATGCCTTTGAAGTCTTGTATTTGAGGTTGAAAATTAATGGGATTTGTATCCTACTCCATAATATTCTGTCTTTAATATAAAAGTGCTTAAAGTGATTCCCAAAACTGGGCAAAACCAAAAATCAACAACCAAAGACTTCCTACCTGGCTTGTAGGTTCATGGGGCAGCTGCTGTTGCTGAAAACAATAGCTGATACTTAATCCTTCCTCTATAACAGGTATCATACCAACGGCTTGGCAATTTGTTTTCTTATTTATTTAGAGAGAGTAAGTAAATTGCCCAAGGTCACATGGCTAGAAAGTTGCAAAGTAGGACTCAGAAATCAAGCCAGTGTGGCTCCACAGCCCAGGCATGTAAACTGTATGCTTGACAGCCCCAAGTTCACCAGTGCCTGGGAAGAGGGCAGAAGTGTAGAGCGATGACATTCCATTGGGTTGGCATCTGTGCCACTTTTCTTCTGACTCAGACTCACAATGTTTTAAGAATCCAAACTTCTTCTCCTTTTGCTCGAACATCAGAGCTTCTGGAATGTTTCCTCCCACTGTCCTTGTTGGAAGAAATACCTCTGGTGTTTCTCTTCTCAAATCTACCACACTCCCCTGCCATAGCTAAAACAAATGTGTATCAGTGTAGTTAAGAGGCCTTTCAAAATTACTTCCTGTTTCATTACATATTTGTCTCAAATGATGATGAATCAAACTACGCTATTTTTGGCAAAAATTGCCTTTTTTTTTTTTTTTTTGGCCTCACCAACACACGGAAAAAATTGAGTGAAAAACACTTCTAGGCAAAATATCATTAGTGAGTGATAGCTAGTGAAGCCCTCATATTTTGCAGTGGCTTTGATAAGAGCACTCTCACTTCAGCTCTGACCACTCTAAAATTGATCCTATCTTCACAAACATTCTTGAATTTTTTTCAAGTTGATACTGTGCTTGATTAAAAAATAATCTCAGGTAATCTTGAAAATGCTTCACCATTATTTTACTACCCAGGAATTTTACCAAAATAGTTATAAATAAAGCAATCAAGGATGTATAAAATGAGATTTATTTCCCTGGTTCCCTCCCTGTTCTGCCTAGAGTTGGCTATGGCTGTGATGTTCTACTGAATGTTACATCTCTTATTGAACATCTTCTCCTACAGGTACAGCTCTCTATGGCTCCAGGAACACTTCCCTGCCTACCCCTTCAAGCCCCAGGGTGCTAATGGCTCCCCATTTGGATGCTTGACCACCTCTTGTTGTTTCCTTTATCCCAGTTCACAGCTATGTGAAAAACCCCTTCTTTAAAATCTCTTTAATTATCCCATTTGAGTGTGTCGCCTTTTCTGCCAAGAGTGCCTGACACACTACTGTGAAGAAGGTGAAAAAAATCAGGCAAGAGAAAGGAATAAAAGGGATCCCAATTTGAAAAGAGGATGCCAAATTATCCCTGTTTGCTGATGATATGATCTTCTATATTAAAAAACCTAATTAATTCACCAAAAAACTCTTAGATTTGATAAATGAATTCAGCAAAGTTTCAGGATACCAAAATCAATGTACAAAAATCAGTAGCATTTCTATACCAATGACAATCCAGCTAAGAAATCAAGAATGCAATCCCACTGACAATAGCTACAAAAATATGAAATACCTAGGAATAAATTTAAACCAAGGAGGTGAAAAGATCTCTTCAAGGAAAACTATGAAACGATGATGAAAGAAATTGTCGATGACACAAGCAAGTGGAAAAACATCCCACGCTCATGGATTGGAAGAATTAATATAATTAAAATGACCATACTGGCCAAAGCAATCTATGGATTCAATATAAAATCAAAATACCAATTTAGAATTAGAAAGAAACAATCCTAAAATTCTCGTGGAACCAAAAAAGAGCCCAAATAGACAAAGCAATCCTGAGCAAAAAGAACAAAGCTGGAGGCATCATATTACCTGACTTCAAATTATGATACAAGGCTATAGTAACTAAAACGGCATGGTACTGGTATAAAAATAAACACATAGATCAATGACACAGAATAGAGAACCCAGAATTAAAGCCATATATTGACAGGCAACTGATCTTCGACAAAGCCAATATGAATATACATTGAGGAAAGGACACCCTTTTCAATAAATGGTGCTGGGAAAATTGGAGAGCTCTTTGCAGAAGAATGAAAGTGGACCTGTGTCTCTCACCATATACAAAAATCAACTAAAGTTGGATTAAAGACTTAAACGTAAGACCCAGAACTATAAAAATGCTAGAAGGAAACCTAGGGAAAACTCTTCTGGACATTGGCCTAGGCAAAGAATTTATTACTAAGACCTTAAAAGCATAGGCAACAAAAACAAAAGCAGACAAATGGGACTTAATTAAACTAAAAGGTTTTTGCACAGCAAAAGAAATAATCAATAGAGTGAAGAGACAACCTGTTGAAAAGAGAAAATATTTGCAAACTATTCATTTGACAGGAGACTAATATCCAGAATATACAAGAAAATCAAACAACTCAACGAAAACAAAAAACTCCAAATAATTGCATTAAAAAGTAGGCAAAGAACATGGATAGATATTTTTCAAAAGAAGACATACAAATGGCCAACAGGTATATGAAAGTATGCTCAACATCACTAATCACCAGAGAAATGCATATCAAAATCCCAATAAAATATCATCTTACACCAGTCAGAAGGGCTATTATTGAAAAGACAAACAAACAACAGATGTTGGTGAGGATGTGGAGAAAAGGGAATTCTTATACACTATTGGTAGTAATGTAAATTAGGACAGCCCCTATAGAAAATAGTATGGAGATTTCTCAAAGAACTAAAAATAGAACTACCATTAGATCCAGTGGTCCCCTACTGGGTATCTACCCAAAGGAAAAGAAATCAATATATCAAAAAGATACCTGCATTCATATGTGTATCACAGCACTATTCATAATAGCAAAGATATGGAATCAACCTAAGTGTCCATCAACAGATGAATGAACAAAGAAAATGTGGTGTATATATGTGTGTGTATACACACACACATACACACACACACACAGTGGAATACTATTCAGCTATGAAAAAGAATGAAATCACATCTTTTGCAGCAACATGGATGGAACTGGAGATCATTATCTTAGGTGAAATAAGCCAGGCACAGAAAGACAAACATTGCGTGTTCTCACTCATAAGTGGATGCTAAAAAATGTGTTCACATGGACATAGACAGTGGAAGGCTAGATAATGGAGACTTGGAACGGTGAGGGGTTGAGAGGGAGGTGGATGAAGAGAAATTGGTTAATGGGTACAATGTACATTATTTGGGTGATAGATACCCTAAATCCCTGACATCCACTACACAATCTATGCATGTAAAAAAATTGCATAGGTACTCCACAAATTTGTACAAATAAAAATAAACAAACAAACAGAAGGTGAAACAATAGGAGCCTGTATACTGCTGTGGAAGTGTGAACTTGTGAAAGCCCTTTGGAGATCAATTGAACAATTTTTAGAAACTTGGAGATGCGTGCATACTCCATGAACCAGCTATTCCAGTATATAAGCCTAGAAAAACTGTTTCTGTATGTTAGGAAACATGTAATTGCTTCATAGCAATGTCATGATAGCAAAAAGATAGAAATAATCTAAAAACATCTACCAGCAGGAAAAGGGTAAACAGTTGAATGGTCACACAATGTAACACTGTACCATAGTGAATATTAGTGAACCAGGAGTTACAAATATGGACATGGATGAATCTGACAAACACAGTTTTAGGATGACAAAAAGGGCGGAAGAACACACATAGAATGATACTATGAAGCTTTAAAACATGCAAAACAAGGCTAATTATGCTTGGTGACACAACATATATAACAAATGCGTGAAGAAATGTTTGGGAGTGAAACACATCAAATCCAGAATGGTGATTACCTCTAGGAGGAAGCGGGGTGAGGGGATTCCAGAGGAGCGTATGCAAAGAAAATGTGTCTGTGTTGGCAATGTTTAATTTCTTAAGCTGGGTGGCAGGTATGCGAATATACATGGTATTATTTTTAAACCTTTTCACAGGTCTTGGATTTTGCATATACATTTAAAAATTTACATAATCAATAAAAGAGAAAGAAAAAAATCCTAAAGTTGAATAATAAGGAGAAGGTAGAATGTTCATATGAGATTGCAATGTAGACAGTAAGGATTAAATAAGAGAAATACATTGAAAGCAAGTTTTCAAATCATGCATACAATATGCTGGTATTTGTATATGTTTGTGTGTGCATAAACTAGCTCTGGAAAGATACACATGGAACTGGTCATAGTGCATCGTTTCATCAGGGGACCGAGTGGCCGGGGGCAGATTTTTGGGTTTGTTTTTGTATCTTTTGTATTTTGCATTATGCGCATCTATTACCTATTTTTTAAAAATACATAAAATGTTTGAAAATGACCTATTGACCTCTGCTGACTTGCTGAGAAATCATACCATATGACCGCTCTGCACCAGGAGACCAGCACTGGTGTTTAAAATAGGAGAGAGCATGGTGTCAAGTACTTGTGACAGAGAACACATGGCCCTCAAACCCTAAAATATTTACTATCTGGCTCTTTAGGAAAAAGTCTGTGACCCCTGATATAGAAGGATGTGGATGTAAGAGATGACGGTAAGGGAAGTATCCGCAAAAATGTCCAGGTTTGGAGTTTGAGTCACGGAATGAAACGGAGGGTGCTCACTGAGCTAGAGCATGCAGGAGGCAGACCAACTGTGGGAAAGGGGCAGGGAGGTAGTTCTAGAAGATTCTGGGTGTATCGAGTTTGAGATGCCTAAGGATGTCTGGTTGGTGACATCACTAGGCAGTAGGGCTTATGGGTCAGGAGCTACAGAGAGAGATCGGGGCTGGAGGCACAGCCCTGGGAGTCACTGGCATAGAAATGGGGTGTGGAGGGGATCGTTGAGGCAGTGAGACGGAAAGAACCCAGGGAAGTCACAGCTCTTTAGATGGGGGAGGGGAAGAAGAGTTGACGAAGGAGAGGCAGTCAGAGAATTAGGAGGAAAACCAAGAGAGTACGGAGTCACAGAACCTAGGGGCAGAGTCTTTCCAGAAGGGGCGACAGGCACAGAGATCAAATGCTCCTGAGCAGGGCCGAGGAGTGAACACGGCTGGTGACCTTGGTAAGAACATTTCCAGTGAAATAGTGGGATTCTAGTGAGATTTTGGCAACCAGAGAATGAGAGAAAAGACATTCCAGGCTGAGGAGGCTGGCTCAGCAAAAAAGGGAGCCAGCAAAGAATGAGCCATGCTTAGGAAACGGAGAAGAGAGAGTTGAGACAGGAATTCCTCCTGGAAGTCCAGGTTCAGGAGGTTGGACTGTTTTCTGTAGACATTAGGGAACCAAGGCAGGAGTTGAGCAGAGGAGTGTAATTAAGAGAAGATAAACATTTCTTTAGAAGAAGACTGAATGCGTGGCTCATCTCTGGGAATACTGAGATTCAGCCAGGATTCTGGGAAGGTGAATGTCTCAAGAATTAGGACCCAGTGCCTCCGTATCAGCCCTTGTTAAGATTGAGCAGGGGAAGAATTCGTTTCATGTGATTACATGGAACCAAGCCATTTCCTGATGCACCTACACTTGAGACTTGGGGAAATGGGATGTGGAGGATATGGGTACCAGTAATTCTGGTGAGGGTTTAATTAAGAACTCAATTTTCCCAGACTTCCAGTACTTGACTGCCTGATGTTTCCTTAATAGGAACTGTTGATATGTTCTAATTATGGTGGGTTATTTATGGGATCAAGTCTCATCTCTCCGCTCAATTATGTTTTGTTTGGGAGATTTGCATTCTTTCACAACTCTAGCTCTTAATTGAGTCTGTTGTCTTCCCCAAAGATGCACTTAGTCTGGGGACCTCTCGTTTGTGGCTTTTCCTCTGCCAGAAGAGATCCCACCATCCTTTGACTTTCTCTTCCTTTCATTGATAAACTCTGAAGCCATAGGGAAGGCAACTCCTCCCTCCTGTATTCACAGCACCAACCTGGCCCTGGGTTTGCCCTGCAAGCTCAGCTTAAAGACTTCCTTTAAGTTTTGGAGACAGGATTCTTTAACA
This sequence comes from Indri indri, assembly GCA_004363605.1. Lineage (NCBI taxonomy): Eukaryota > Metazoa > Chordata > Mammalia > Primates > Indriidae > Indri > Indri indri. The sequence goes on along the minus strand of RJWJ010009935.1, from coordinate 10,633 downwards.
CTGTGCTTGAATATTAGATATCTTTAATATCGTGAGGGAAGTGCAAAATCCAGGTCCTCAGAGTCAAGAGACACATTTGATATTCTGAACTGGAACGTACTTAGAGATATCTCTCCATAGAGGAAAAGCTTCTGGTTCACTACCTTGGAGATAGTCTCAGCTATGGATAAATTACAATTGGGTCCTGGAAAGTGTTTGTCCCTTCTAGAACTGCAGCACCTTGAGAGCAATGGTCGTTCTATGTATCTCTATGTGTGTGCTGGGAAAAAATAATTTTAAGAGCAGGACCTGGAGTTCATCTCAGGGAAGGAACTGTCTTTATTTTGAAAAACACATTGGAAAGTTGCTCGGGAGAAGTTGAGGCATTGAGAGGATTACCTGGAAGGAGACCTCAAAAAGCTAAACATTCTGCATAAGAAGTGAACGAGAATCTTGAGCTGGCAGAGAGCAGAGAAGGGGAAAAAGAGAAAAGAGGAAAGATAGAAAAAGAAAGATGGTAACCCAGGCACCATGGCAAGAGGTTGGAAGCTCTACAGAAGAGTGGCCCATGACAAATTTCTAGAGACAAAGTGGTCAAAAGACTTCAGATGACCAGAGAGATCAGTTTTCAGTGTCAGGTTCTTTGTGATGTTGCAGTGTAAACAACGTCCTTCACACCCAAACCGTAAGTCAAAGTCTTCTGTATACACTCCAAGATCCTGTTTTCTGACAAAAAATTAAAAAAAAATTTAAGTCTTCTATGTACATAAATGTCCTGTGTGTGGCCTGTGTGGGTGATTTGGCGGGACATCAAGAGAATGGAGTCACTCAAGATAAGGCTTAATTAGGTAAAGGCCAAAATATAGATGAGAAGGAGCAAGGAGCGAGCCTCTGAAAATCCCTGGAAGTATTGGGAGGGACACTGGGTTTTATTCTGAGTATCAGTCAGGGTAGGAAAATTTATGCTGTGGTAACAACAGAACCCCACCTGCAATCGAAGCGAGCCACAGCTACAAATGCTTGTTCTCCTTCGTTCTGTCATCGAGCTACCTTCGCTTTGGGATGAAGGCTGATGGAGCAGCTCCTATATGGGACGTGGCTGATCAACAAGACAGAGGGAAAAGAGAAGATGATGAACCACACGCTTTCAAAGTTTCTGCTCAGCAATGTCATTTCTAATTGTATCTAATTGGTCAAAGAAAGCCACCTGGCCATGCCTGAGTTCAACAGAGGGGAGTGTGTTTGGTGTCACAGAGGAGATGCCAATGCCGGTGGACAGTCACACCATCTGCCACATGTTGTATCTTGGAAGTGGTCTGAAGTAAAGTTTATTTAAACCATAAAGGATAAGATAGTAATTTAATAAATAGTAAAGAATCACACAGGCATGTGGGTTTTCTGTTTATTTTCTTTCTGACCGCCCACACTGTTTCGATTTGTTGGAGAAATAAATGCTCAACCCTGAACCATCCTTCCTTGTGTGGCCCAGAAATTGGTTTCCAGGGAAGGTGCCTATAAATCAGATCTTTGGCTCAAATTGACTATATAAGGATAGACAGGGAAGTAAAGATGCTTCTTTCTCATGAAGATTCCCCGGCCTGGTCCATGGTCACAGCTCAGTCCTTAGGACACTGTGATCTGGACAAGCCCCAGGACACTGTGGAACATAGGAACAGACATTTCCATGACTCCAATCAACAATTTCACAGCTGTCCGGTTAACACGTGTGACATATTGTGGCCATGCTTGTCTTCTTCCAACAGGATGATACACAGACACCATCCTAAAGGATATTGCTGTCTTGCAAGGGAGAAGAATAAAACCAAATACAAGGCAAACCGTGATCGTTGCCAAAATCAAGACCCAAGAATACTATGTGAGATCAGTGCCAGGGAAATCACAATTAAGGCAGCAGGGACAGCTTCCTAGGCGCGAATGACATCGAAGTGCCTCTGGATGGGCATTGAAGGGTGGAGAGGAGTTTTCAAATTTAGCTCTATTAATTATAATTTTTTAAAATAATCCAATCTCACTGTTTTGATTTAGAAAATAACATCTAAAGAAAAAAACTGTTAATAATTTGTAGTATGCAATTCTAGACACTTCCTATATAGAGACTATTTTACAAAACTGTGGTAGTATTATATTATTTTGTAAACTAGGTTTCTTCCAGCATTGTAAGTTGGTTTCCCTTTCCAAAACAATGAACACACATCTACATTATTTTGAATGGTTGCATGGATATTCTATGTTTGGATATATAATTTGCATAACCAATTTTCTATTGGTGGACATCCACGTGGTTTCCAGCCTTGTGAGGAGTAGCTTTAAACATGCATCAGTGTGCACATCCATAGTTATTTCTAAAGAATCAATGCCTGGAAAGCAAATTGCAGAGTGCAAGGGTATGTGTTATGTTAGGACTTTTAAAGACTATAGACTGTCAAGTTTCAATAGATCAGATTTCAACCAGAGCTGAAAGCAGAAGAAGAGGAGATACATGCTGGAGGACCCACACAGCACAAATAAAGGCGTGAACACTAGGAATCAGAGCTTGTGTCTCGGTACTGTTAATCTACTTTAAAGACAAGCAAAACAGCATTTCAGTCCACACTGGCCATGACGAGATCAAGTCAGTGAGGGAACTGTCTCCTGTTCAGGCATAAAACCTCAGCTCCCCCATGACCATCTAAATTCTACTTCCTCTTTGCTTGTATAGTGCATGGTACACAGTAGGAGCATAATAAACGTTGGGCTGAACTGAGTGAGCACAGAGGTCTATAACCCTGCTCCTCCTTCAAAGCCCTTTCAGCCTAGACTTGTGGGATAAAAATGCACACAGGAGGAATCGACAGAGGGACTTGATGTATCACAATTTTGTGATTAGGAAGGAAGAATTTCCTCCTACAAACAACCCCTTTTTTTCTGGCCATTTGCATTCTCAATTTGGATTCTATAGCTTTTCAGAAGTGGAGGAAATATGCAATGAGATGAAAATGTGAAATACTAGTATGATCATTTATCATTTTCATTGAAGAGGGGTATCGATTCTCTGCAATGCTCGTGGGCCTGGGGATGCTCCCGGAATGTCAATATTGCTCTCTTTTGACACACCCCCTCTCTGCTCAGCAGGGTCTTTGCAAGCCCCAAATGTTCTTCTCGGCATTGACATGAGCTCTCTGGAAACCAGCAAAGACCTCCCCATCCCCCACCTAGGGGGAGTTCACCGTCTTCCGTCTCCAAGTCTGACCGCTGCTTTAAAGTCTGATTCTCAGGAACACCCCCCACCCCCACCCCAAGAAGCCAGTGCCCTCTGCTGTCCTTTTCTGCACCCACTTCTTCACACGGTGCAGAACCTCATGAGACCCTATGCTGCCATTTTCTCTCATTGGCCTCAACCTGCAACAAGAGATCTGTGTTTATTTCCTATTGCCGCTACAACGAATTACCGCAAACTTAGTGGCTTAAAAGAAGGACCGGATACTCAGTGGGATGTCCTGCTCAAGATCTCATATGGTGTTGGCTGGGCTGGGCTCTCACCTGGAAGTTCTAGGGAAATTCTGCTCCTAAGCCCATTCAGATTGTTGCTGAATTCAGTTCTTCTCTGTTGTAGGACCGAGGCCCCAGTCCCCTGGCTGGCTGGCAGCCAGGGCCCTGTCTCTGCTGCCAGAAGCTGCCTGCATTCATTACTGCTGCTTTGCCTGTGGTCCCCTCCAGCTACGGTGGGTCACGTCTGTCTCATGATTCCGATATCTCTGACTTCTGCTGCATCGCTCCAACTCCAGCTGGAGAAAGTTCTCTGCTGTTAAGGGCTCATGTGGTTAGATTAGGCTACTTGAATAACCCAAGATAATCTCCCCATTTCAAGGTTTGTAACCTTATTACATCTGCGAAGTCCCTTTTGCCATGTAGCCTAACAAATTCACAGGTGCCTGGGATGAGAGCGTAGCCATGCAGAGGAGAGGGGTATTCTACCCACCGCAAGGGAGCGATGGCAGGAATTCCAGTCCTCCTCACTGCTGGCTCTCCCGCAAGCTCCAGCATGAGCCCGGAGTGTTTCACTGCACCTGGTTTCACCATCTCTCATTCTGTGGAGCTCTCTCTGAGGTCCCTGGTCCCAGCCACAGTTTAATAGGAAATTGGCTTCTGTGCAAATAATGCCAATTGTCTCTTCTTTCTGTATAGCACTTTGCAATTACTAAAGCGATTCAGGTAAGAAAACTGAACCTCAAGGAGGGCAAGTCACACAGGGAATGAGAGCATTGATAGGTCACCAGCAAGGGCCAGAAGTAGGTCTCACATCTTCAGACTTTCACTCTTTCCAAATCTGGAAAATTCTCTGTGACAAGAAGCTAAGTAGCTAAGGAATATATCCTATCTTCCGGCTTCCCAAGAGAATCCCAAGGGAGAAGTGGGTGAGCCCGTGGCAGCCAGGCAGCTGTTGCTGGGTCCCAGCGCTGGCGGAGCTCTGCCATAGTGCGTGCACACTCTGGTCACTGGCACGGCCTACAGGGACAGGCCGTCTTGGGAAGAGCCTCCCTTCATTCTTCCAGCTGGTACCTGGCTCTGACTTGGCTTTGGTTCATCTTGGGGTGGTCATTTGAAAGACAGGAGAGAAAATCAGAGAACCACAGAAAAGTAGAGCCAGGAGGCAGTTTAGAGATCATCTAGTCCAAACCTCTCAACCTGATTTTCCAGATGCGAAACCACGTTCTGCAGGGGTGGTGCCCAACCAAGTGTCATGACCAAGAACTGGCCATTCTGCCTTCCAGAGCAGAGTTCAGTCCTCAACCCCATGAGGTCTCGGTCCTTTCTAGTCAGTCATCCTGTAAGCCTGGCCTTATAAACCACAGAGTTATGGCTTGTACATGTGTGTGCACACAAGTGTGCTTGTCTTCATACACCCAGACACATACACACGCCTGCAATCTTAGTAGAGCATAAAGCGTGAGAGCCTGGACTCTAGAGTCCGGATATCTGGGTTCAAGTCCCTTTGATGCTAATCTTGGGCCAGTTACCTAACCTCTCCACACCTCAATTTCCCTGTTTATAAAATCAGAATAGTCATAGTACCCACTTCATAGGGTTGTTTGGAAGAGTCCCTAAATTACCATATGTAAAGAGCTTCAAACAGTGTCTAACACAGAGCCAGTGTTGGGAAATGGCTTGCTGTTGTTATTTCCAGAAAGGTTACTGTCATGCCTGCCTATTGTTCCCTTGGCTGGGAAATAATGATCTAATAAAAATAATAATCCCCTACAACAATACTCATAAACTGAAATGCCCAAAGGGATTGAGAATAGAAGTGACCTGGGTGTAAGAAAAATTGTGTGACTCCCTCAAATCTATTTGATTTTCCATTTTGAAAGAGAAATGAACGCAGGAAAATATTTCTCCACCATAGAAAAAATTCCAGTGCAAGCACAGTGAGAGACGGTGACTGTGCTTTGGTCTCAGTGTCAGGGACAATAGAGAGTGGTGCGGACTGGGGTAAATTGCAGGGCACTAGCCCTGTCTAAAGGCATGATCGCTACTCGGTTCACCTGATTGCTGCCATGTGAAAATTCAGATCTGCAACTGTCAGATCTCTTGATTTTTTTTTTATTCCATGAGAAGCCAGAAATCTGCATTTTTTTATATGTAAAATGTCCCAATTATTAAATATTGGCTCAATTCTTTGAAAACATTGGCCGAGCCAAACAAAACATCTGTGGACCAGACTCAGCCACAGCTGCCAGTACTCAGTTTCTGCCTTATATTTATGTGCTGTAGTCACCATTTTACTTAATCCCGTGGTGACCATATGAGTGTCATCGGGTTGCTACCAATGGCCGCATCTGGGGATGAGATAGAAAAAGACTCGGGGGTGGCAGCTCACTGCAGGTAATGGGCTGGTTCAAGAGACAGACCTGAGATTATACAGTAGATCCTCCAAAGAAGGATGCAGCCCTGTTTCTGAGACAGGTCCTTTTGTCTCTGGGCTTCAGTTTCCCCATTAGCAAAACAGGTAAAGAAAACCCATCCTGTATGCAACTTTGGGCTGTTGTGAAGATGATGAAATCGTGGGTGAGAAAGTACCTCACATACTGTAAAGTTTGGTGGAAGCACTAGCACGTAGGAAGGGCTCTTATCACAATGTAACAGTAATAACACAAAAAAGCACATACTTCTTTGAATCCTTCTCTGCCAAGGGAGAATTGGTAGATTTTAGACTAGTTTTCAACGCGTATGCCGGACGATAACCCCAAGCATTGTTTGCAATAGCAAGAAATTGGGAACAACTTAAATGCCCATCGATAAGGGAACAGATAAACAGAGTGTATGATCATCGGATGAAAAGTTATGTGACATTTAAAAAGAATTAACTGCATGTGTGTGTGTGTGTGAAAACAACATGGCTTGACCTTGAAAGCAATAGAGTGACAAAAGCAATTTGCAGAATAAGCACAGTACGATGACATTTAAGGACATTTTTAAAACTAACCCAAAACTCTCTGTATTGTTCATGGGTACCCACTTATATAATAAGGGCTGTAAACATAAATGGGAAAGATGCACATTAAATTCATGATAATGGTTGCCTCTGGGTAGCAGGGCAGGGGACAGGACCAGGTGGAGTACAAAAGACCTTCAACTTTATCTGCAGCATATAACTTAAAAAAAAATCTGAAGCAAATGTAACAAAGTGTTAGCATCTGTTAATTCTAGATAGTGAGTACATGGGGTTTGTAAAATTGCTTTCTGAACGTTTCTGCTTCAATTTTTTTATAATTTAAAGGAATGAAGAAAGAGAAGGAGGGAGAGAGAAAGCAGGAAAAGGAGAGAGAAAGACAGAGAGAGAGAAAGGAAAAAACCCACAGCAATCAAAGTCATATTTGGAGCTGGATCCAAGACTGCGGTCCAATTTTAGAGCCTTCGGAGGACGAAGGAACAATAGGATACACAAGATTCCCTGCTGTGACTGGGCCCCCTTTGCTCACAGCTATACCCATTTCCATGAACACCTTCATGAGGCTGAGTTACCCAGAATTCTCTTCATTTCTTAGAGTCTGAAAATGGCTACGATCTTCGGCCAGTGGGTGGGTGGCTCTGATTATGAATGCGGAATGTCATTGCTCTCGTGGCTATTAGCTCAGCAAGGGGGAGAAAGGAAACCCAATTTCGCCCCCAAATAACTGTCTTGATGCATTTATCCCCAGATGATTTGAAATGTAGAGAGCTTCCACTTTGGGGTAACGTAGAATTGCAGGCACCGTTAACGCTCTTGAAACTCACACCTAAGTAGAAGGGAGGAAGCTCACAGTGCTCATATCAACCAAGGAAATTGTCTCCTGGCTTTAAGAATGAGTGGTTTTTTTCTGCCAGGCATAGCGTTAGAGTCAAGGGTAACAATGAAGGTGATAAATGAAGGGATGGCCTGTTTCTCCTGGGGCTCGTTGAGGTCCGTCACCACTTTAAGCTACGCCTTATTGCACACTTACTACCTGCCAGGCTCTGGGCTAAGTGCCTTTCATGGTGGGACACCTGCTGGTTTTGGTTCCCTGTTCCCTCCTATTAAGGAGCACTTGTTCTCCTCCCCATGTGTTTCTGGTGAAGCCATGTGATTGACATGTGATTGAAGCCCGGCCGATCACAGTTCTCCGCCTTACTGGCAACAGTGATTAGGTCAAGAGGTGGGCAGGTGACCTGAGCAGGGGCTTAGAGGGAACTTCTCTGGAATTGCCAAGCAGATGCCGAAGGATGCACTTTCTTGGTGTTCCCAAGCTGGTGCTGCTGTGGCCATGTCCCTATCAAATGGACAGGGCCTCTCTGCAGTGGGAGGGAACGAAGCCAACACACAGAAAGGCAGAGACAAGCAGAGACAAGAGACAGATGCAGAGAGACAGTCGTGGTGGTTCAGTGTCTAGTTTTCAGGTCTAGATGCTGAGCCTCTGGTCCCTCATTTCGATGGGCTACCTCATGCTCCGAACATAGGAACCAATCAATTCCTTTTCCGCCTGCTTCAGCAAGTTGGGATTCTGTTGCTTCCAACCAAAAAATTCAGAAATTCAGACAATTACATCAGAATTTAAGATTCACTAGAATCTAACTGTTTAAGAGCAGGACCATGGCAGTCTTGTTCACTACTGCGGACCCAGTACTAGGGACAGTCCCCAGCTCATAATAGTTTCTCCAGAAACATTTGTTAAATGAATAAATAATAAGTGAGCATTACATCATACATTCTTTACACAAACTATTAGAAGCTCCAAATGGTTAGGTAAGAGCTTAAAGTTCACCCGGCTGGCAAGTGGCAGAGGTCCGGTTCTGATAAGGCTCTTAAACCTGGTACTGTGTCATCTGTCACCCTGACGGCCCCTTCTAACTGGTCTCCTTACCTCTTTCTATACAGGGAACCAGAGTGATCTCGCAAGTACACACTGAATTCAATCACCGCCTGCTTAGAACCCTTTCCTGGTGGCTGCGGGGCGGCCACAGTCATCGCAGGGGCCGATTCCATTAGACGACCATTCCCATCGCTGCCCGTGCTTTTCCCGCCGCCTTGGCCTTGCCCTTCCGCTGTGCCCAGCTTCCAGCCAGAGCTTCCCCGCCTGGTGATTTTCCCCCCAATTCTGGGAATCCGTTCCAAGTTTCTGGTGAGTTATTAGATCCTCGGTTTTAAATCTTTTTCATATGCAAGTAGTTTATTCTCATTAAGAGAAATCCTATCTTCTGCTTGTTTAACTCTGTCAGTTAAACCCGTTAAGTTTATTTGTGTTTGCCCAGTGGTAATTTTTATGGAGGGAACATCTGAAACCGTCTGCAGCGAGGAAGTTGGAGAAGCCCGTGGAGTGCCCCAGCTCTGTTACTGATTTTCCTGACATCTCTGCCACCCAGAACAGCTCCTTCCGTCCACAGGAGGCTGGCCACAGGGCTGCTCATCTCTGAGTCCTTCTGAGTTTTGAATTTGCACAGGAACAGCCTTCACTTGGGAGATTTCGTATTGTGGTTTTTTGTTGTTGTTGCAAGGGCTTTCAGAGAGAGGTAGCCCTCAAGAATTAGGTTTAATGATTTCTGATGCAACATGTTAGTGGACACAGGCAGAAGAGACTGAGTTCCTGTTTTCTGCCTTCAGATGAAGAGAAAGGACACAGAATTGATCCCTCTGGCCATGGTCACTCCCTCCTCAGAATGCCTGCTGCACTTTGTACCTTTAACAGACTGCTGGCACTTCCCCCTCCGGTCAGGTTCATCTGCCCTATTGCCCTGCTGGACTCTGAAAGCCTTGAGTGAAGGCTTGGTACAATTTGTTATGCAATAGGGTGTTTAGAATACAGCAAACTCTTTACAGTGTTTGATGAATGATGAATGAATGAATGAATGAATGAACGAATGATTCCAGGAACATCATCCCCTGCACACAGCCACCGACTTACCAGAATAGGTACTCTCTGTGCATAACTGAGACAACCACATGCGCGTAGACCTAGGAGTTCCAGGGAAGTAATTATTGCTGCATTATTATGGCACCTGTCTTTTTTTTTTAAACATTTATTCCCTTATCTTCATTTTCTTTAAGGAAAAAAAAAATACCTAGTTAATCAAAAATTTCCTCCATTGGTTTTTTTCAATACAAGTTGCAATTTCCACATGATGCAGAACAAAGATAACCACAATCACAAAACCAGGCAGCTCAAAAAGATAAACTTTAGATTTCAGAGCAGAAAAGAAAACTCAAACAAAACTTTACCTGTCAACCCCCCTTCATTCCCACTCAAGATTTTTAGAATCTCATTTTAACCATAATAATAGATTGAGCTTTCAGCTGTGAATTAGGCTGTCAAGATAGGTAGCGAGCTCCCCATTACTGGAGGTAAGTAAAGGTCGGATGATCAACAATGGGAAGAATAGAACAGAAAATAACTGACTACAATAGAGTGAAAAGTCCAAGAATGTGCTCTAGGAACCCAGAAATGACAAATTCAACTCCATAACTGGTAGAAAAGGAGTAGTGGAAAGTAGCATAAGATTTAGGCTTAGACAGTCCTGAGACTGAGTCTTGGTTCCAGTGATGAGTAGCTGTGTGACCTTCAGGAAGTTACATAACTTCTCTGATTAAACGAGATATACATCATAAAGGACCCAACCCAGTGCCTGCCACAGAATGTGTTAAAAATATGCTAGCTTTCTCTGTTTGTTTTTGTAAAAGGGGGAATAGTATAGTCACAAAATTGACCAAGAACTCCTCTTAGCCCTGTAAGCATTCTCATTCACGATGTGACGTTACCTCTCCTCCCACCTAGAGGTAGAGTCTGCTTCTCCCCTAGGAGGTCTGGATGTGACCGTGTGACATGCTTTGGCCAACGAGGCACTGGTGAATGTGGCTCAAACTCAGACTTGAAAAGTACAACCCTGAAACTGACCACAGGAGACAGCCCAGTCCAGCCAGCTGGGCGGGGAAAGACAAGTGGCTATCTCTTCTGCTCACCCTAGCCAATAAGTGCGAGAGGCCATCCCAGACCTCCCAGCCCCCAGCGGACACACCCGCTGACTGTAGAACGGCTTGGTGGACCCACAGACTCCCAAGCATAACAAAATGATTGTTGTTTTCCGTCACTAGGTTTTGGGGTGCTTTGTTACACAGCAAAAGCTAACTATTCCAAGTAGATTAGAA